>QLPG01001992.1:0-11781 GCA_003314385.1 Gomphus sp. MG54
AATGGAGTATTTTAGTCGGTACCGCCGAGTTATCGGGTCCTCGGTACGTGTACTTGACATATTCTCACTCACTCTTTTGTCCTCAGCCATACTTTATTGTTTTATTATCATCCACATTCCTTATTCTATTCTTGATCATTGTGGACAATACCTCCACATGGTTCTTCATACCTTATTGTTCTCCATTCCTTGTGCCACTCTGTTCCACATCTCACTTATTAGCCTATATAAGTAGCCAATGTATGTAGATGGTTCTTCGTTCTGGAAATCAACTAGGTTTACGCCTTCTTGTCCTCCCTTCTCCTGTCCCAAGTCCTTTACCTGGGCCAACACTCTCGGCACTCTCCTGGGTATCCCTCTGTCCTAAATTGGTGGCACGCATGGGAAGTAGGGCGTAACGCACGAGCACGTTGAAGCCATGCCACTACTTCTAGCCTGCAGGACTTGGCCTTTACCTGTCCGACCCCTTCGGCTTTCCCAAGGCCTGTCAGTATGTCCGGAGCCTGACATGTTTCAGGGGAGCAAGTCAAGGAATGGATAGGGGGTGAGAGAACAATGAAGAGGATAGGACGAGAGGAGTGGTCCAGATGATGTACCAGGTGTACCGAGCCGAGGCCGTGTGATAGTGCAAGATGATGTGGGCAAGGGCTGGTTGGTTGGTATTGCCGAGTGAGCCAGTACTCGGTGTTGCAGACTTGACAGTATCCCCCCTCTAGTGGCTGAACCCATGAAGCCAGTAGGTGGAGTTAAAAATAGAGTTCTGGGTGTCAGCGTGATGTCACGGATTTGTTTGGGGAAATTCCCAGGCTTTCCATCAACTATATCCTTGCTCCCATCAAAGGATCAGGGCAAGGAATGGATGCCATAACCGATGATGAAAAGGAACAGTTCGAGAAGAAACGGTTTGAACGACAGCATCAACAGGAGCAAGAGGTAGCAGATGGAGCACCGTGGCTCAACTGAAGGCAGACAAGGAAGCTGCCGAAAAGGCAAAAATGGAGGTGGAAAAGGCCACTAAGGAGGTGTTCGAGACAGCAGCCAAGGCTGCTCGTCTAGCTCAGGAAACTGCCCAGGCAGCTGAGGAGAAGCGGGTCTATTTGGCCCAGCAGGCAGTTACTCGGGCTCCTGAGGAGAAAGGCAATGTGGAGGCCAGCCAGGATGTTGCAGGGCGGAGCAAGACACTCGAGAATGAGGGTGTCAAAGCTGTCGAAGATCCCAAAGACCTGGGTGTGCTGAAGATGATGACATGTAAGAGGGGTATGGATGTGGACACGGGGCTGAGTAGGAGAGGTAGGCCAAGGGGGGCCCAGGTACGTGGGATGTTTTTTCTTATTTTTTATTCTTGTTTACTTATTTTTTATCAGCCCAAAAAGAAGCAGACCTGGGAGTGGTTGCCCTCTCTTTGCCCTCCTTGCGACCATTGCAAGGAATGCGGGGAGGCCTTCTCCATCAGAAATATGGAAGCGGCATGCGGGTGCTGCAACGCGTGCCGGGTAAAATGTAGTCTGGTGGTGCCTCAGCGGTGCAAGGCGAGGAGTCGGGAAGAGGTGGAGTCGGAGAGTGAAAGTGAGGAGGAGCAGAGTGGAGGGGAGGGGACTGAAGAGGAGCGGCCAATGAAGAGGCCAAGGAGGGCCGTTACGATGTGACCGAGCAAACGGCCGGTGGCCATACAACCGAGTGGGCATGAAATGACAGTGGAAGTCCCATTGTCCAGGGGGTTGGGGTCACGGCGACTTGCCAAGATCTGGGAAGACATACTCCAAGAGCAGGCGAGGTCGAACAGATTACTCCTCGAATTAGTGGAAGGGGTGAGGTTCATGGGTCGTGTGATAGTTCTCTTGCATGAGAGTCGGTGCAGGGAGTCGGTAGTGCCGGTGATTCCGGTTGTTGCAGAGGAGTTGGATGGTGAGGATCCAGGTGAGGATCAGTTGAAGGATGATGAGGGTGAAGAGAAAGGGAAGGACAAGGAAAAGGGCAAGGATGTTGATGAGGAAATGATAGTAGTGGAAACTTTGAAGGATGACTGATAATTTTATTTTATTTTTTATTTTATTTTTATTTTTAAAAGATAAGGAAGGAAATAGAAGCATGTGAGCAGAAGAAAACAAGTGAATGTGCCGGAGTTTGTTTTCGCCGATTCGGTTGAGTTGGACGGAGGGATTAATGGTATTGGGAATAGCGTGTTGGGATGTCGTAGGGTCGGGATGGGTAGGAATCGAGGTTGAGATAAAGAGTGAATGGAAGGGGTTTCCGGGAAGGGGATGTTTTTGGGAGGGGAGGTGCGTAGTGTGAAGCGTTTCTGGCTGGTTGCCACCCCCCCTGTCTAGGTAGATGTCCCATCATCTACAAGGTGTCGGCTTCTAGCCAAAAAATGGGAAATAATGGTGTGAACATCTGATGCAATTATGCGAATCAGATAAACAGGAATGGATGGGGACGGATGGAGAAGACCTTGGCCAAACATGCCGAATGGCACCGCTGACCGAGAGGCCTGAGCTAAAAATACAAATAAAATAGGAAAAAATAGAGAATTAAAAAGTGCACAGAATGGCATTGGAATCGATATAAACATACAATATATTGAGGTTGGTCTCTCAGGGGTGAGATGCATGTTTGCACCCAACACGCCCCTTCAAGCTCAATATATGCCAAGCCTTTCTGTGAGAATCTTCACTCTAGGTCCTGGTAGACCCTTTGTGAGGATGTCTGCGACCATTTGATCGGTTGGGAGATATTCAATTTGAATCTTCTTCCCATCAATCGTATCTCAGATAAAATATAGTTGTATATCAAAGTATTTAGTCCTCAAGTGTTGCTGATTACTGTAGGCTATTGTAATAGCTGATTGGTTGTCAGCATAAATTTTTATAGGATTTTTAATTTGCTGAAAAACTTCGGTTATGAAATTCTTTAGCCATATGGCCTCTTTTGTGGCATGAGTTAATGCAATAAACTCTGCCTCAGTGGATGAAAGTGCCATGATTGTCTGCTTCTGACAGCTCCATGAGATACTCCCAGAGTTGATTTGAAAGACATATGCTGAGATCGAATGTCTGTGATCTTGTGAGGCCCAGTCAGCATCAGAATATCCTACTATTCCATCTCGACTCTTCCCTAAGATCAGCTTCTTATCTTTCGTGCCTTTCAAATACTTGAATACTCTCTTTACTGCATTCCAGTGAGTAATTCCTGGATTCTCTAAGAATTGTGATAATATGGAAACTGCAAAAGAAATATCTGGTCGGGTAGCTACTGCTGCCCACATGAGTGAACCAATGGCTTGCCGGTATGGAATCTTTTCCATGGTTTTCTTTTCTGCTTCAGTGGTCGGGCACTGTTCTTTAGACAGTTTATGAGTAGGATCCAATAGAGTTGTATGCATTTTGGCATCTTGTAGGTTAAAACGGTCGAGGATTTTGTCAATATATGCTTCTTGGGAGAAGCTGATGGTTCTGGCCAATTTGTCTCTTTCGATCTTCAGGTTGAGGAGCCAATGGATTTCTCCAGGGTCTTTTATCTTAAAGATAGCTTCGAGATCTTCTTTGATGCCCCACAATATAGTATCATCCATAGCTGTAATAGTGAGATCCTCTACTGCGGCTCCAATGATGGCATAGTCATTTGCCCTATGTCTATAGAATACTGCAGCGTCTGAGGCTGACTTTGTAAATCCAATAGAGTAAAGGGCATTCGATAAACACTTATACCATTCCCTGCCCGATTGTTTGAGCCCGTATATGCATTTCTTCAGCAATAATATGTTTTCATGTTGTTCCTCAAAATATCCCAGCGGCTTACGCATATAAATAGGTTCCTCAAGTGGCGCATTTAAATATGCTACATCTAGGTCCATTTGATGTATTGGCCAATTATTTCTAGCCACTATAGCGCAAATAGTGTGTAATGATGTCATACAAACGACTGGTGCATATGTCTGGTCGTAATCAACTCCAAAAGGTTGTGTGAAGCCTTGAGCAACGAGTCTTGACTTTGCACAAACTACATCACCCTTCTGATTGTGTTTCATAACATGAGTCCATTTGCTACCGACTATATTCACACCCAGAGGAGGCTTAGTGAGTTCCCAGGTGTCTTTGTCGATTTGCGATCGGATTTCAGTATCCATGGCTGTCTTCCATGTCGAATTGTTAAGGGCTTCTTTAGTTGTCGTAGGTAATTGCAAATCATTTGATAGATAGGCAAAATCATCTTCATCGGCACTTATTGGTTCGGCGCTTATTGCTAGATAGTCGTATATATCCTTCTCGCTTCCGTTCTTTTGAATATTAAAATCAGAGCTCTTTGCAATATCATTGAGTACATTATCCTCAATGTCTTCGCAAGCGAGGGTGGTCAAATTAGTGTGGGCAGCTTCTCCAGCTTGAGATTTATAGCCGGAGCTGATTTTTGGAGCTCTTTCTTGTAGTAAGCATATTCTCTCACTTCTTCTGAGTGGAGGAGCTTCTTTATGTCTGCTCACGTCTGTTTGACTTAGCTGTATATTTTCTAAATCTCTTTCTGGTGCCTGCTCGACTATTTCTTCAATGCGGCTCTCACCCAGCTGTAGGTCACGTGACAATATCGGCACCTGGATAGGTGCTGGTGCAGGTGGTATTGGCCTATATTTGATGGCCTTTGGCCCAATAATTGTGCGATCATCTGTAGGTAAAATAGGAGTGATTGAGGTCAATTTCGGTGCCTCAAATATAATATTCCATTCCACAGATACCCATCGACTGTCCGGCCAATATATACAATGGCCGTCACTTTGGGCGAAATGGCCGATCCACTTAGCTTTCTTGGCTCTAGGTAGTAATTTATCGTCTTGTTTGATTTTAACATAGACGTCCATCCCCCATTCATGAGCATCTTGCAAATTCAGCTTTTGATGGTGAATCATCTCATAGGGCATCTTGTCCGGTAGAGATCGTGTATGCATGCGATTTTTAAGATAGTTAGCATGCTGGATGGCATATCCCCATAAAGACTTAGGGAGATTGGAATCTAGAAGCATTGCACGGGTCTTCGACCAATGTGTGGTTTAGGTGCTTGGTGACTCCATTCTGCTCAGGTGTGTCATGAACAGTATATCGGTGTCGAGTACCTTGCTTGTCTAGGTAGTTGTTGAATTCAGCACTTGTATATTCACCCCCTCGATCTGAGAGAAGTGCTTTGATGCGCACATTCCTCTACCAAAGCATCATCGCCTCATACAACTTGTATTTGGCAAAGACTTGATCTTTAGTGCTCATTAGATAGAGCACTGATTCCCTTGAGTGATCGTCTGTGAAGGAAACATAGTAAGACTTTTTATCAATAGTGATATGTCTCTGTGGTCCCCTGTCAAGTACACGTACCGAGGACCCGATAACTCGGTGGTACCAACTAAAATACTCCATTAATAACCAAGCACGAACCATTCCATGAGTCGTTCTCGGCCAAGACGCACATATCGGTCACACCCCTCATTCCTACGCCCACTCCTCACTCCTCGGTCTGCCTCACCTCGGCACTCCCTGCCCTTGTGTTATCTTCGGTTATGGCCTTGTTTTACAATCGGGCATCTCCTATTGTGCTAGGGCACGTCCTATTATTCTGTCCTTCATTGTTCTATTTCCACCCTACATCTCTTATTCTAATTTTACTCGTTGTGGACAATAACCATATGCGTTGCATACCTTGTTGTCCCACATTCCTTATTCCACATGTCGCTTCTTAACCTATATAAGTAGGACATACATGTACATACTTCCTCATTCTGGGTATCGACTAGGCTTAGGCCCTTCTACCTTCTTCCTCTCTGTTAAGTCCTCGACTCAGGCCGGCATCTTCAGCATCCCCCTGAGTATCTGTCTGTTGCAAATACAGTGGCATGCACGGCAAGTAGGGCGCAACGCACAAGTACGTTGAAGCCAACGCCACTACTCTTGGCCTGCAGGACTTGGCCATAGTCTGCCTGACCTTTCGACAACACCCTTTGGCAGTACCGAAGTCCGTCAGTATCCGGCTCCTGACATCCCCATACATCGGAAAATATTTTATCACCAATTTTCTTTGAGCGCTCACTTGATTCTTTTGGGAGCGGTTTGCACGTAATCTTAGCTTTAATACACGCATCACAGGTGAATTTATCTCTAGCCTGTGATAACTCTAGGCCGTAAACTATGCCATGATCCATCAGGCGCTTAAGGTTCTTGTAAGATATGTGCCCAAGCCTGCAATGTGTTTCAATGGTGGTTAAACATAGCTTTGTGGAATGTTGAGTTGACTGATTATCCAAACGATATAGGCCATGTAATTTAGGTGCCTGTAATAAAATATGGCCGGACGAGTTTTTTATAGTGCATTTTTGTGATGCAAACTCTGTCCGGTTACTGACATCATCGCATCGGCCTATGGAAATAAGGGTGAAGGCGATTTTTGGAGCATATAATGTATCTTTCAATGTCAATGTGACCGCTTTCCCTCTCACTCTAGTCATTATCTTGAGTTGACCGCTTCCGTATGCATCAAAGCTGCCTTAATCGGCTGCTCGAATCGTATGCGGTGTGGGGAAGCTCTTGTAGTTCTCAAGCATGTTTTTATGAGGCGTCATGTGAGAACTAGCTCCAGTATCTAAAATAATAGTATTGCCTGTTCTGTCTCTGATGAAGGTGGCGCAATCATAATTGATGAATGCCATAGATCCATCATCGTCTCCTCCAGAAGACTCATCTTCATCAGCTACGTTGGCTTTTGCTTTGCCTTTCCCTTTTCCTTTCATCTTTTTAAACTTGGATCTTCTCTTCTGCCTAGGTCCTTGGCCTTCTCTGCCACCCCCTTTAGCCCAACACATTTCAATAGTGTGTCCCGGCTTTTTGCAGTTGGTGCATATATGCACCTTTTTATCTGCAGTACCCACGAAACCTTGGTCCTCTTGGGTGAGGGACAATGTCCTACACCTATCATATTGTGATTTAAGTACCCGGATGATATTGTCTGGATCCAACAGCTTTCCAACTTCTTCAAGAGAGGTTATGAGGGCATTCATGACTGATTCGTAGGAAGGTGGCAATGAGGATAATATAATATCAAGGAATTCTTCTTCAGAGATCTTAGCTCTCATGTCATTGAGTCTTGCATAGAGATCTTGAGCCCTATCAAGGTGTTCTCTGAGATCATCATCCTCCGAGCACTTCATGTTCTGGAGTTGTCTCTTGATGCTGGTGACAACCATTTTTGGTTTCTTCGTCATCTCAGTTACCAGAGTATCCCAGATCTCCTTTGCATTCTTTTTCTTTTCTAGCATTAAAGCTAGTGACTCTGACATGGATGCCAATATTTGAGTCTTGACAAGCCCTTCTCTGGCCAGCCACTTTTCAAGTCTCTCCTCAGCCTTCTCTACCTTGGCCTCCTCATCATCTGTGAGGACATGCGCTTTGGGAAAAGTGGGAGGATTAAGTGGTCGATTGGCNTTGCCTTCTATATGTTTTAATAGATTTTTGGACTCGAAATAACTCATGAGTTGAGCTCTCCACAGAGACCAATTAGATCCATCTGTAGCTAGCCTCCCCATGGTCAATGGGACTTTCTCTGTATGGTCTGCGGGGCCCATAACCTTGATGAGATTATGAGCAAATATGCAGTAGGATTGAAGATTTCTCTGGCAGTCTATTTAGTTTTCTCCTCAGTGTAGTCAACCACTACAAGTATATTCAAGAAATATACCTATTTAGTTTTCTTACAGAGTAAAAGAAATAATAAAATCAGTCTGAGCACTACTGAATTATATTATACAACTCACCTCCTCAGTGTAGTCAACCACTGAGGAGGGAAATATGTGCGAGGAATGTTTCACCTGCATATATACTAGAGCCAGCTCCTGACCCTATCGAAGGTTTGAGCCAGGCTACCGGTCCCTATCCAGGGAGCTGGCCATGCACATGGTCTGGTGCATAGGCAAGCGCCCGTAAGTAGTGTACACATAGAAATACAATATCTCCCTCAATATTGAGGGTAAAAATACAAGTAAAATACGAAAAAATAGAGAATTAAAAAGCGCACAGAATGGCATTGGAATCGATATAAACATACAATATATTGAGGTTGGTCTCTCAGGGGTGAGATGCATGTTTGCACCCAACACTTTCATCCCAAGAGCCGAAGTTGATCTGTAATTTGTCGATAAAAAGCTCCAGGTTGCTGGTCCAATGGGGTTCCATATTGGGATTACCTGTCAGGTAAGGCTCGAAACATTCCAGAGCTGTTCCTTTCAGGTAGGAGACCATGTAATTGACTTTTTGCCTATCGTCAGGGAACAAGTTAGGCCGGGTGCGGAAGTTCATTCTGCAAAGGAAGATGAAACCCTTTAACTTCTTGGGGTCGGTTCCGTCGAAGGGTTCTGGTTCTTGGATTCTGGTGGCTTGACCGTCTTGTCGGTGGTTTCGGGCAGTCCTGCCGAGTTCGAGAATGGTGTTCAGAAGGTCTTGATTATTGGACAGGTTCATGGGGGCCCTGGCCCTAGGAGGTGGTCTGGCTTGTGGAGCTTGCCTGGGCTGTGGGGCTGGTCTGGCTTGGGGAGCTTGCCTGGCCTGCAGCGGTATAGCTGCGGACGGAGGAGGTGTGGCCATGGGCTGATGGGGTGCAACCGCAGGTTGAGGGGGTGCGGCTGTTGGAGTCCCGAAATGGATGAGACCATCTTTGATGCACTTTGGCAGTGCCGTGTATGCCTTGCGGAAGAGGGCGTTGTCATTGTAGTCGACAAAGGCCGCGAGCCTGTAAAATTCCACAAAGAACCAAGTGGCTTTGTGGTTGTCCTGCATAGTTAGCTTTTCGAGGGCCATCTCAGCATCGGCTCTTTCGTCCCAAGAGCCGAAGTTGATCTGTATTCGTCGATAAAAAGCTCCAAGTTGCTGGTCCAATGGGGTTCTGTATTGGGATTACCCATCAGGTAAGGCTCGAAACATTCCAGAGCTGTTCCTTTCAGGTAGGAGACCATGGAATTGACTTTTTGCCTATCATCAGGGAATGAATTAGGCCGGGTGCGGAAGTTCATTCTGCAAAGGAAGATGAAACCTTTTAACTTCTTGGGGTCGGTTCCATCGAAGGGTTCTGGTTCTCGGATTCTGGCGGCTTGACCATCTTGTCGGTGGTTCCAGGCGGTCCTGCTGAGTTCGAGAATGGAATTCAGAAGGTCTTGATTGTTGGCTGGGTTCACGGGGGCCCTGGCCCTAGGAGGTGGCCCGGCTTGCGGAGCTTGCCTGGGCTGTGGGGCTGGTCGGGCTCAGGGAGCTTGCCTGGTCTGCAGTGGTATAGCCGCGGATGGAGGAGGTGCAGCTGCAGGTTGCAGAGGTATGGCCATGGGCTGACAGGGTGCAACTGCAGGTTGAGGGGGCACGGCTGTTGGAGTACGGGGAGGTTCAGGCGTGTTTGCCTGTTGGTGGTGCTGAGGCTGTTCCTCGGTTTCAGCATCTGTGTCATAGTGTACTGAACTGGGTTCATCCTCTGCCGGATGGGGTTCTTGATCATCGTTATCATAATCTGCATATTCAATTTTGTCGTCGACAACCTCTTCAATGCGTGGTTCTTGCTCGAAGGGGGAGGTGAGACACCGTTGTTCTATTGTCGGCAAGGTATAACCAATGAGAAGGGGTGGGGTACTGGAGGCTTCATGCTCCCTTCGTTGATTTACTGTGGGGGTGAGCCGATTGTCATCCATACAGGCTGTGGATCTAATTCGTGGGGGCATGATCGTAAGAACAGAGGTGGCACGGAAAGCAGTGTGACTCAGAATATACTGTTAGGCTTTGGTGATGCTGAGATAATCGGTTAAGTCCTACAAACTGCTTCAAAGTGGCTAGGCTTCAACGTGCTCATGCATTGTGCCCTGCTGTTCCATGCGTGCCACTCATTTGGGCCAGGAGGAGTCTCATGAGGATGCCGAGGGTGTTGGCTCGAGCAAAGGACTTTAGAGATGGGAAACGAACAAAGGGGTGCGAACCAATTTGATATTCTGAGTGAGGAACTATCTACATACATCCCGCTACTTATATAGTTAAGAAGCAAGATGTGGAACAGGGTGGCATAAGGAATGGAAAACAATAAGGTATGAAAAAACCACATGGAGACATTGTTCACAGTGATCAAGAATAGAATAAGGAATGTAAGCGAGATTAGAATAATAGAGGATGGCTGACAACAAGATAATGAGGGAGTGGAGGAGGAAATAGAACAATGATGACCAGAGATAAAACAATAGGGCCGCGACCGAACAATAATGAAGTAGTAATATGTTTCAGGGGGAGCGAGTCAAGGAATGGATAGGGGGTGAGAGAACAATGAAGAGGATAGGACGAGAGGAGTGGTCCAGATGATGTACCAAGCTGAGGCCATGTGATAGTGCAAGATGATGTGGGCAAGGGCCAGTTGGTCGGTATTCCTGAGTGAGCCAGTACTCGGTGTTGCAGACTTGACATCCAGCGACAACATGACCGTGAGGCAGCAGAAGCTGCACTGGTTGCCAAAGAGGTGGCCAAGACCGAGGCTGATGCAAAAAAGCAGGAAGAAGCCAAGAGAAAATGGAAGGAGGATGAGGAGGCCATGGTTAAATTGGTCCTGACACAACAGGCCACCGAAGAGAGACAAGTGGAGGCAGTTGTGGAGGAGGCAGCCGGGAAGGATGATGGAAGGCAGGCTGTTGACTCAGAGGTAGCGGGTGCTGTGGGAGACCCACAGGGAGCTAGTGCAGTCATACAGGCGACCGAAATACCGCAGGTGAGCCAGGAGGCTCAAAACGAGCTTGCCAAAATGACCAAACTGGCCGGGGCAGAGACCTTTGAACAGTCAGTCAGGGAGGAGTACACCCAGGGTGTGGGGGTACCAGTTGCGACACCCAAAGTCCAAGGTGTCACAATCGTGGGGGGTTCCGGGACTCCGGTAGTCCTGAGGGTTCCACGCAAGAGGGGTAGGACCGTGGAGGCGGGGCCTAGTTCAGGGCCAGGAGCAAGAGGATGGTGAAAGAGTGAGAGGCTGAGGGGGGCCCAGGTGAGTGGTAATGTCTCTTTTGTATTTTTGTTTTTTGACTTAGTCCAACAGGAAAACAATAAGCCGACCAGGAAGTGGTTGCCGTCCCTTTGCCCTCCTTGTAAAGCATGCAAGGGATGTCGGGATGACTGTGAGGTGCCAAGGGTAGGGGCTGCCTGTAGGATGTGTAACTTCCGCAAGGTTAAGTGCAGCCTGGCCACGCCGCAAGTATCATGGGTAAAAAGCCAGCCGTTCATTGTGGATGACGACAAGGATGAACAGGAGAGTGGACAGGAAAGTGAGGATCAGATTGAAGAAGTGGAGGAGCTGCTGAGGAAGCGACCGAGGTGAGCCTGCACCGTGCAACTGAGCGGGAGGATGCCTGTGGTCCAAGTCCCATGGGCCGAATCATCAGGAGGGAGGCGGGTGGTGGAGCTGCTGGAGGCACTCCTGAGGGGCCAGGAGAGGATGATTAGCATCCTGCTTCTTATGGTGGAGAGGGGTCTGGAGGGTTCCGAGAATGCAGAACATTTGGGAAGGGATAAACTGGAGGATAATGAGGAAGAACAGATGGGTGTGGAGGGAAAGAAAGATAAAGGCAAGCAGAAGGAGAGTGTCAGGCACCGTACATACTGACAGGCCTCGGGAAAGCCGAAGGGGTTGGACAGGTGAGGGCCAAGTCCTACAGGCTAGAAGTAGTGGCATGGCTTCAACGTGCTCGTGCGTTGCGCCCTACTTCCCATGTGTGCCACTGATTTGGGACAGAGGGATACCTGGGAG
>QLPG01002000.1:157-16155 GCA_003314385.1 Gomphus sp. MG54
TTTTTTTTTTTGCTCGTGAGATAGTACAAAAACACCGCTCGGAACTTCTGAAATGAGGCGGGGGGGACTATAGGTAGAGAGGTGAATCGTCTCAAATATCATATGTCAGCTTGTACCCGTGTCTTCTATAAGACGCTCAGAAGAATAAACGATCAAAATAAATCGAAAACACAAAATGGTGAGGTGAACGGAAAGAATACTGGGCAGATAGCTTTGGACTGCAACTACTACCGAAGACCGATTACGAGAAAAGAAATCGGCGTTCAATCAGTTTTCTTTCTCCTCCCACCAGTTTCGGTTGGTTCATACCTTTCTTTTCCTATAATTATTGTTGGTTTTATTTTATGATTTTATTTTGTTTTAGTTTTTATCGCCCTTAAGATCTGCTACTAGTCTATCTCGCCCGCGCGAGAAAACCGAAGACCAGGATGTTCTTGATCCATTTTTTACATTTCAGAATCAGTGCATGAAATAGGGTGGAAAACTGCCTGGTCATTCTGGATTTAACAGGCAAAAAATTATTACTATTGTCCGACGATTGCCAAAGCGGGAATTCCAGCATTGGCTTGACCAGCTCCCATTGCATCTTTGACCAAGTTTTACGTTTGAGTGTGCCCCGAACGGAATCTTGAGTCTTTGCCATGCACATGGGATTCCTTAAGACCAATTCTTCAGTGTCGGTCACTAGTGCAACTTGTTGTGAGACATACCTTACCAATGGAGTTGACGATCGCCAATATCGACGAGCTTGCTCAGGACAGTGGACATGTATCTTACTTGCGCCCTTTCCTACGGTAGACACTGTCCCCACTCTTACCTTTTTACCTTGTCTGCACTCATTCCGTTTGCACAACATTCTCCGCACCTAGAAGAGCTTGGCCTCTCCGTTAATGGAACCCTGAAGTCGGAAATACAGGGGGAGAAATTCGGTTCTCATCTCTCAATCAGCTAGAGTTTGGGTTTTCTCCCGATTTCAGAGGAGAAATTCTATGCAGTTGCCCCTCGCCGGTATTTGTGTTAAATCGGTACAGATTGAAACAAAGTGGAGAGGATCGCCAGTAGCTCCCGAGGGCTCCATCGATTCGAAAACTGTCCGAACAACGTCAATGAACCATGCAGGTCCTGAAATACTAGATTGCGGAAGCCGATCTATAATATGGCAAACAAATGTCATGGTCATATGCCAAAACATGACTGAGCGGACACATTAAGGAAGTGAGTATAGATTGTGCAAGTGCTGCTAAATGCATGGTAGTATCATGAGCAAATATACATCTCAGTACAGAAAAATGTTGCAAAAGCAAGACGACAAAATCAACAAGTCAGGATGATCATACAGCATGTCTTGATGATGTTGATTGAAACTGAGCCATAAGCTCTGCAATGCGTCTCGCTAAGTCATTGGCTCTTTCCGCTTCCTTGTCTGCTCTTTCTGCCTCTGCCTGCCTTGCCGCCGCTTCGTTGTCGGCTCGTTCTGCCTCTGCCTGCCTTGCCGCCGCTTCGTTGTCGGCTCGTTCTGCCTCTGCCTGCCTTGCCGCTTCTGCCTTATTAGCTCGTTCTGCCTCTGCCTGCCTTGCCGCCGCTTCCTTGTTAGCTCTTTCCGCCTCTTGGTCGGCCCTTTCAGTCTCTGGTCTCTTAGCCTCCGCAATTTCCTATTACGCCAAATACAACATGAGTATACGAACGAACAATTCGAGAGAGGGTGTGGACTTACTTCCTCCTTGCGTGTGATTTCTCTCTGTCGGCGCTCGAGGACTCCTTTCCACAACTCTTCATAACGCTCTTCAACGGTGTTGATCTCGTTTTCTCTTTCCGCGTCGGTCAGGCCTAAAATGTCACTACTCCCGCAATAACCGCGCTTCATAGGGGGCTTGCGGTCATGGGCATATTCGGTAATTTGGCTCGGTGCGCAGACGGTCTCGGCTACCCGCATGATTATGTATGCGAACCAAAAGCATTGGTTGGACACAGCAACGTATTCGGGATAACATTGATTGACTGAATGGATAATAACCGCAAGCTGCGGCAGGGATAGACGTTCACCAGGAATAGTGTAATCGGCCAGAAGCTGATTAGCGGATTCAAGAGCAAAGATAAAATCATCACCGCCGTTGTAAGAGAAATAAACAATATCATCGGCACGTGAACGGAGGCTTTGGAAGAAAGCGGCGCTGTTGACCACAGACTCTTTGGAACTGCTTGACACAACTGGCATCTTTGCTAGAATTGTTGTCAGGATGTGAGAGGCATTCCAAAACTTGACTGACGTACTCTTATTCTTCACCTGTTCGCCCTCTCTTGACCTTGGCGTCTCCTGCGCCTCGGATATGTCAACGTATCTCGTACGGGATGAGTTCCTTTCGGCAAGGATAATGGTGGAACGAGGGACCGGTACTCCGAACTCCTCTACAAAAAACACGAGGAATTCATGATAGGGACGAGCCAACTTTTTACGCCATTCAATGCGGGTCACGTAGACATTATCGGCGTTGAGAATTGGAGGCTGGTCCAGGATGTGGGAAGCAGATACACTATGAGGAAGTGGAGTCCGAGGGCGTTTGAACAGGAATTTGTCTTCAGTATTGCTTTCCATGAAAAGGATACGAGCAGCGCGAGAGAAAATGTACCGGATTTGCTGGAGCAGTAAAGAGAACATCGCGAAGGGTTTTGAAGGTGCAAACATGAGGCTGGAGCCAGTAAAGAACGCCAATGTCACGTGCACTATGCTGACGCGTTCTGAAGCACAAGAGTTGTGTAATGATCGATGGTGACCTCGAGGTTGCCCTCTGTGAGTGTTTATAATTGGATCAAAGCCAGGTTCACTTGCGCAAGGTGTTCCCTTTAGGCATGTCTTTCTTTTCGCTTAGCTTGCCGCTCTGTAGATTCAATCGATCGAATAAGCGCCCATATTCCGGATCATTACGGTTCAACACTTGGCCTGCCTAGCCGCGAGTGATGTCGAGAGAAAAATAACAATCCTCATGGGCACTAGCAGTACCACACTAGGATCACACGCCTCAGATAATACGCCAAAACACGTTGAAAAGACACTTTTTTTCCTAAAGCGTTACGGTAAACGATGCCATCGCACGTTGATGAGAATCACCAGCAATGAAACACTGGTACGGTTGAAAACTTGGTTGTGATCACACATCTAAACTTGGGTACTAGCAATGCAACACTAGGATCACACGCCTCAGATAATACGCCAAAACACGTTGAAAAGACACTTTTTTTCCTAAAGCGTTACGGTAAGCGATGCCATCGCACGTTGATGAGAATCACCAGCAATGAAACACTGGTACGGTTGAAAACTTGGTTGTGATCACACATCTAAACTTGGGTACTAGCAATGCAACACTGGGATCACACCTAAGATAATACGCGAAAACACGTTGAAAAGACACTCTTTTTTCCTAAAGCGTTACAGTAAGCGATCCCATCGCACATTTATGAGAATCACCAGTAATGAAACACTGGTACGGTTGAAATTTCATTGAAACAGGGACACCACTTGTTTGTGATCACACATCTAAACTTAGGTACTATGTAGCAGTGCGTGCACATCTTGTTCAGTGCACCATTATCAACATTGGCGGCATTTTTCACATTGTGCCACGTTACGCATCGCCTGTCAATGCGGCCGCCATGGCCCCTACATCTGCTATCCGCCTCCATCTTCTGCTCGTTCGTACCGTACATGCATTGTACGAGTATTCTCAAACCGTCCCCATCATTTGCACCCAGCTCACGCTTACTGGCAACATCTCTCGTACCCCGTTTTCGTCATTCGTGACCTGCTGTGCAACATTTCTGTTTCTTTTGCATGACCTCGCTTCCATCCTCGTCGTACATGCATTACCTGCATTGCATCACCCCTAATGCCTCTCCCTCGCCCAGACATCGTTTTCGTCATCCCCACCCACCGCCCTTTGGGTCCTGTTCGCCTGCCTGTGGTTCTCGTTGCTCCCGCGACCGTTCACCTCCACACACCGTTGGTACTATCCGCGCATTCGCATCCTACGTACCCCTTGAGCCTTCGTTCCATGCCTTTGCTGTCCTCGTTCGCGCTGGGTTCGGCCTTCATTTGTATCTCGCGCCTGCCCGCAATTGTTCTCGTCTTTCGATCTCACCCTATGCGCTGGCCGTTTGTAGCCCACTTGTATGTGTCCTGTTTGTATCCATGCTCCATGCCACGCCGTTTTCACTACTCCCGTTCCCTGTTATCTCCTTAACCCAATGTGAAGTAGTGCCTTGTGATAAAAAAAAACGACGTAAAACTGTGAAAAGAAAAATTGGTTTTCATGTTGGAGATGCAAAAAGATCAAAAGGGGATATAAGGGGATACGGATATTTCGTTCACAATATTTGCTTCCAATAAAGTTCCATTTACACCTCTCCGCACATTTGCCATATTTGGCCTGGGAGTCTGTGACATAGTGTGACCGTTGTGCTTCTGGACCACTGATTGCCCAGAATAATGCCTCCACGGCGAAGGCCACGGGGAGAGAAGCAGGTTTCGGCTGGTGCAAGCGATACCGCGGGAAATTTAACAAAGATGGTATGTGAGCCGACGCCCTGGCTTCTGCCCTGGGCCCCGGGCTTTCTAGACCAGCCATGAGCTTTGGTCAGGGCGTAGAACCTCAAGCCTGAGGCTTGGCCTGGTCTGGCTCAGGGCTTTCCCATGACCCACTTCTTAGCGCATATAACCTTTATCATGTTTAACAGGAAATACCGCAAGAAATCACAATCTTCAAAAGATCATTTGTTAAGGCAGCGTTTCGTCTTGTTGTCATTGTCACTTTCATAATTGTCACGCGTCGATTCAACAATAATGTCAAGCAATATCATCAAAAGGTTATACCCTGGGAAGTTAGAGATCTCCCCGGACGCGGAAAGGGGATGATTGCTACCCGTCTTATTGAAGTACCACAGTGACACCTCTACACTTCAAAAGTATTTACTCGTCTGTCTTAGCAAGGGGAGAGAATTATCACCGAACGACCTCTCTTTGTCGTTCCTAAACAAAGTCCGCTTTCTCGCTTTCATCTTGTAATGTGTAATATTCACATAAATTCCAATTATTTTTTGCCAGTCTCCGGCAATCCCATCGAGCTCATAAACACTCAGTTGAAGTCTCTCTCAGACGAGCAACTGGCTGCTTTCCTTGGACTCTCACATGCCGACTCCAAATCGGACATCCAGCAGAACGAAATTCCATTCTCGATATTTCAAACCAACGCTATCTCTGTGGGAGAATCGGGTGTAGGGATATTTCCCAAGACTGCACGACTGAATCACGCGTGTTCGGCAGGGTTTAATTCCGTTTACACATGGCGAGAAAAAGAAAATTCACTAGGTTGGTGATGGTGTTTGTTCGTACCAAGTATATTTTCATCAATCGTTTCTGTATCACCGACAGTTGTCCATGCTCTGAAGGAAATCCGGATAGGAGAGGTTTGTCACTGTATGGCATTGCTTCCGATTTTGTTGTAGAATCTCCCTGCAGGAATTGCTCACCACGTATTTCGATACAAAAAAGCCTCGGGACGAACGCAGGTGAATGCCGACCATAATTGCTGACGAAATTTTCCAAGAACACTCATTTCCACTTTCACACAGAAACTATCTTGAACAATTGTACAACTTCAATTGCTCTTGCCAGGTTTGTTCTTTACCACCAAATGAATCTCATGCTTCCGACTTGCGACTACAATCTATGACTTCATCACATTCTAAATTCACCACCTGGGGTAGGCAAGAAATCAGCGGACTTGAAGCGCTAGATTTAGTGCGTAAAATCTGGCATACCGGAGAGGAGGAGGGATACTGGAGTGAGTGCGTCAACGAGGCATCCTATTGCGGTTTTTCAGCGTGTTAACTTTTCAAACAGAAGAGGCCAGCTCGCGGCGGACGCCGCATATGTCGCTGCCGCCCATTCTGAGTCAGTCTTTTCCTTCCATCTTTCGTGATCGTAGCCCAGTATTCAAGTTATTCCCACCCTCGTGATTGTATGATTGCATTCTCAGTGAGCATGCGACACGCCACTGGGCGACTCTCGCCCGAGACTGGTACGGTTTCGAGCTAGGAAACGACAGTGAACAGGTCGAGAACATAGGTCTAATAATTGAGGACCCTCGACAACATGCTATGTGGTCCACTAGGGAACATATGGAAGTTGGAGATTTACATTATCACCCATGACAACGCAACCGTGTGTCCAATTCATCACGGAATAGTCCTTGGTCGGTGCTTCCTACGATTGCAAAACATAGGAGTCATTTGGAGTTATAAATCATGTAGGTTGGAGGTTGATGTATGTGAAGCAACTTGGTGTCATATTTCTCAATGTAGCTTAAATCAATGATGTTGTGGAATACTGTTTGTGAAGCTGGCCCATATGCGTGTAAGATGTTGTCCACCTAACAAGGTCTTGAGCCCGTATTCCAATATTAACAAGGTTGAATAGAGAGTATTAGTTACCCGTGATTATTAGGGTGCGATAAAACTTTTTACCTTTCTTATAATATAAGTTACTTTAGAGATAACTATTCTTACGGCCAATCAGACACGTATGTCAAAGTCAGCTTTTTTGATTCCGAGAGAACGGTTGGTGTAAATCTTTTAATTTTTACAGAATCATATTCGCACTGCGAAAAGGGGTTGATTGAGCGCGTTTTTTTTTTGAGGGGGGGTGGCCAAATTATATATATATATATATAGATAGAGTCCATGCTGCACCTCTAAGCTGAGCCTCCAAAACTGAAGGTCTATAATATTAATCCTCGGTGCTGTGCTTTTACCTCTTCCAAAGCCTTCATGGTGTTCTCTGAGACACTCTGATGACCCTTCTTGTTTCCTGACAACCCATGCTGCAGCCCAGCATGTTAGCCCATTTCTGTAGGCATTAGTAAATATAAATCTTCAAGACTGATTGACAAATCTCTGAATGTCTTCTGGAGGGCAGGCATCAAGAACCTCAAAAGCTTTCTTTTTTTTTGCTGCAGTAAAATTTGCTTTTGGTGTCTCCTGATAGCTGTATTTACACCATCCCCAGTACTTAGCCATTTAATTAGCTGGTGATCTTTATAATAAGTGATATTAGACTTGCCATTTCAATTGGGTTCAATTCATAGTGAAATTTTAGCATGAAAATACACTCATGGCCTTTCTTCTTGCTCATCAGCTCTAACATGGAAGGCTGATTTATGAAGTCTTCTTGCTGTGACAATAGTTGAGCCATGCAAGCAGTCTTGACCTTCCAAAGGACAAACAAGTGAGCACTTGGCTTTCATCTTTGAAACATCAAATTCACATTCCTCAAAGCAGTTTTTCAAACCTTTTGCTTCTCTTTGTGGTGTGATCATTCCATAATAGACTCCACAGAATTGAAGGGTCTGGATTTGACTGAGGAATAATAATATTCTTTTGCTTGCATTGAGCACCACTGTTTGACTTGTTTATTATGAATGCCTTGAGTGCATCTGGTGGGAGTGAGTGAGGCATGAGCAGATGATTGATCAAATACAAATGATGCTTGGCAGTCTAAATGAGCTTCTTCAAAGATTTCTACTGCAGACTTGACTTCAACTAAAAGCTAGTCAGTGTCCTACCAAGGATTGCCATTGTTTCTTGGATGAATCACTTTGCAAGCATCACAGATAATGTGGCCACTTTCATCCAAAAGAACCAATTGACCATCCTCCTCGTTGATAAAATCAGAAACATGGATAAGTCTACCTTCTCCTATTTTTTCAAAGTAGTTGTTCTCCTTCTCTCAACCTAGTTCAATTTCAATTTCTGAGGTTTCTTTGAATTTTATGAATGAACTCACCAAGAGTTTTTGATATCATCATTGGCATAGAAGCAGCGCTTATCATGATATTGAATGATGATCCTTTGTTAAGGGCTGATGCCATGTGATCTCAGGCACTAGGGTAATAACACCCTTGAACACAATGTGGATAGGGTTGGCTTGGTCCAATGAGCTGAGTGGACATGGCTTGGATTCAGTGTACTTGCATGGTACCCTCATATCCCTAATGCTACTTAGGGAATAGCATGGGTTACACCAACCCACATGGGTCACCAGGTCAGGTGTCCTTGGGTTTGGATGCAGGTCAAGCCAAGAGCATCTGTGACCCAGGCCCAACCCATTGTTATGGTCCATGCTTGTTAGGAACCATACGATGGCATACCCAACTATGAATTTCAGCCCGCTCAGCCCAACTCTGCCCTTGCTTGCCTATCCAACTATACACCCTCAGCCCATGGACTATATGCACCTCGTGTATCCATCTTGGCATCACATGCTCCTGTCAATTCATTCATTCCATTTATGTCACACTCCATATGCTTGCAATCCCATTCTGTCTTCATTTACATTAATATCTGTAGCGGTTATGGGTAGTAGCTAAATACAGACAAACTCAGTGAACAGACGGTTCACTGAGATATACTATTACTATACCTAAATACAGACGAACTACAACATAATCAGTGTCATTGTATTTAGGCGTGCAAATGGAATATACACCTCAGTGAATGGACGGTTCACTGAGGAGCTACTTTCTAGTCATCAATACATATATACGGTCCCAGTCATATATGACCCGGTCCCGGTCAAACATGACCGGGGCCTTCATTCAGTACAGCGTTCAGTGCTTACATGTCTCCGTTCCAACAATATCCTTTCATTTATATTCCGCTCCACTTTCATTTATTCACAATTCTGTTCAGTCTCTTATATCCGATTTGTTATTACATACCTTAGGGTAACTCCATTGGGAGTCAGAGTGACATGTCACTCCCCAATGTCATGGAAGAGATCAATATTTGGGACATAGTATTTCCATTCTTGCTTTTCACAATTCTTGGCTTTCTTATCTATTATAGGAATCTAGTCAACTCCTAGTAGATTTGAAAGTAGTATAAAGATCTTATACATTCAGTAGTTCAGTCCTCAGTCAGATAATTGACTTTGATTTTGACTAAGCTAATTCTCTGTCTCGCCATTCTGAAATTAGGAACCAGTGCGATCTGGTGGGCGCAACATACAAGTTGAAGCCATGCTGTCAGGGGACTACCAGTTTATTCCTCTTTTCCTTCCTTTTATTCCTTTTATCCCCTTCACTTCTCTTATTCCTTTGCTTATATTACTTCTTTAATTACCTCCCTATCTTCCCCTTTCATATATTTGCTATAATCCCTTCTCCTTAATATTCTATCACCTTCCTTGCTGGCTGTGACAGGCTTGTTATGTCACAGTCACTGTAGCTATACAGTCGCTGCTTAGGTAAGGGGGTCCTTTGGCTGTTCTCTTCTGGACCTCCCTGCCAGGTAAGCGACTCGCATGTATTTAGCTACATTCTCTTTTATATACTTACTTCTGGACCTCCCTGCCAGTGTCTGTAGTGTCTGTGGGTAAACATTAGGGTTCGAGTCCCTGGGTTAGGCCCTGGGTAGGTCACAGGGCTGGGTGGTGTCCCGCTGTTGGTCTCCCAGCAGGTACTGGAATCAGTACCCGTGCAGGTTGCCCTTACACATGCCCTGTCCTAAACCTTGCCATTGTTTATCGTTGGGAGATATTACATTTATTATGATTATGTCATTCCTTCACATCATAACAGTATTATCTGACTTCTACACCTGATCGCACCTCTTTTTGCATATCATCTTTGCATATCATAACCATCATGAATACTCGATCTACTACTCGTAATCTACCCTTCATCATAGAAGTCCCAAGTCAGTTGCAGGAGATTTCCTCACTTTGATGGCTGTCAGAACAACCTTTGATTCGTGAAGCTGGCCTGTCAGGCAGGAACACTCCTCCTGAATGTGAGGACAATGACAAAGAAGAGCCAATTGACAATAACAACGATGACAAGGCAAATCCAAACCCTGTTCAAGTTTCCAATCCAAACCCCACTTATAATTCCAATCCGACTCTCAATTACACTTTTAGTACAGACAAAATTGTCAAGGCACTCGTCGATCGATTACCCCATCCATTGAACACCAACTGTGTCCAAGGAGTAAAACAAACAATGAGTCCAACCTTTTCAGGAATATGACCACCCATGACCAATCATCAAAAAGATTTCGACCTGTTTCCTTTGGAAACAACTCCAACCCTCCGAACTCCATCAGAATTCTAGTTGCCAGGACACCATATGCTCACCTACTATAATCCATTGATCGACAGGGCATTGAGTACTACTCATTTAGATATTCGTCCTAACTGATTCTTGGTACCATAGTTTTCACTCAGCACTTAATCTGACCCTCCAAAAAACTCCACTCAGGAAGAACCCTGACCATTGTGGAACCTATACCATCCCTTAGACAAAACGGTACCATGTGTAGATCCTCTCTTAGACTAGAACATCTTGATAAAATGTTAATACGAACTGAATTGTTGACACAGTTTCAAACCGAGACTGGAAATTGCAGGTCATTCTCCAAATCCTGATAACCTCACTGCTGTCCAAGCGATGATCTAGCGAACAACCACCCAACCACCATGACTACCATGACTACCATGACCACCATGACTACCATGACCACCATGACCACCATGACTGCCATGACCACCACGACTCCAACCATGGGAACTAGGCAGACGATGGGATGTCTACCCTAGAGAAGGGGAAAGTGACCAGAAGCAACCCCCATTGGTTTGGGAATCCGAACACTTTACTCCAGAGCCACCCTGATGCCATCTAAAGATCACACAGGGAACTCACAACCCAAATTATACAAATAAAATCTATTCACTACAAACATAGAATGTCCCAGGCCTGATTGGAACCAACCTGATCAGAACACAAAACAGTTCCCACTCAAATCAGCCCCAGAGGCTCATTCTCCTAACCCCCACTTTCCTGGACCTCCCACCCAACAGACCCTCCACACCAAGTGTCCACCTCCCACGCCTGAATCACATGACAGGCTCACCTGAAACTCCCCCAGTCCCTGAGGAACAAACACCACCTGAGGACTGAACATTGGGACCAACCTCCACCTGATTGACCAAGGACAACAATACGTCAACAAGATTTTGAGCCAGTGTGACCTCCCCCAAATACTGTTCCAACAACTCAACAATACGCAGAAGACAGCGGTCAAGCACCATGAGGAGACCCTGGAAATAATTTGAGTCTGCCTGGAATATATCTAGATGGGCCAAAAATGCAGAAATCCAATTGAAAGCATCTGGACCATCTGCTCCCACCACTAGACCACTAGGAACAATGCCCCATCCAGAATGACCACAAGGAGGGTTTCTGGATGATAATGGGTCTAGGAACCACCCCTGCACTACGAAAAGGTTAAAAGGGGGAAAAGTCACCATAAGAACCTGACAAACCAAGGGAATTGCGAATCACAATAGCACGAGCCCACAATGCCGCCACATCACCATCAATGGCCCACAGGGAGACCCCCTTTGGATCCTACCAATGATGCCCCAGAGAGGAGAAAATGGGAAAAAATTCTGAGGTTTCCCAAGGGTTGGGAATCCATGTTCTCCATTGAGGAAAGGCCTCTCCCAGTTCTGCAAACACCCCTCTTATAGGCAACTGGACCATCAGTGCTTATCAATCAACAATCACCCCAGAAAATAGTCAGGAAGCTCCCACAGTCATGTCTATCTTAATTACTGCCTCGATTAAGCTTAGGACCTCAAGGGCTCGGTCCTAGTGGAGGGATACTGTTATGGCCCATGCCACCAATAAACCCACATTAATCCCCACAACCACCCACACCGTTTCTGGGACCTTTCTGACTGCTCAAAGCCTGAACAACCACTTTCTAAATTCCATTGTATCAACCCAAGGTTCTGTGTTCCCAAACCTCCAAAGATTTCAAAGCCAAGGTTCTGCTCCTTTGATAAATAACATGCAGGATCATCGCATACCTCACTCCCTTTTTCTTTGTTCTGTATTGCCCCTTGTACTCCTTCCCCCCCCTTTGTCTTTACTTGGCAAAGTTAGTACAAGGACTAGATACATGTATATAAGACACCAGTCGACTGGACTATTTGCCAGTACAAATATCGACTTAATTCTACATCGTAGTTTCCGATTCAGTTCCGGTAAACTTTCCAACTTTCCAAAATTAGAGACAGATGATCGAGGAGGGTGCAACACATAAGTTGAAGCCAAGTCCCTGCAACCTCGAACCACTCAAAATACCTAATACCATGAACAGTCCTAGCCCCCCTGGCACTCCCCGTCTTTCTGCCCCTTTCCAATTCTGACCATGAACCCATGACCTCTAGTCCCTCCACCACTGGAGTATGAAACCCCCTTTTGGAAACCATTTGGAACCTCTGGAAACCCTTCCAGAAGTATCTAGCTAAGTGCCGACACGTGGATTTAACAGACAGAGAAAGTACTCAGGGGTGCTGAAAGTGCCGGCCTGAGTCAAGGACTTTACAGAGGGAAGAGGAGACAAGGGGCCTAAGCCTAGTCGATACCCAGAATGAGGAAATATGTACATGCATGCCTTACTTATATAGTTTAAGAGGCAACATGTGGAATAAGGAATGTGGAACAATAAGGTATGCAGAGCATGTGGGAGTATTGTCCACAATGAGTAAAATTAGAACAAAGAAATGTAAACGGGGATAGGACAATGTAAAATAGAATAATAGGAATGTGGCCAAGGATAGGACAATAGGGAGTGCCCAATTATAGAACAATGGTTGTGGCCAAGGATAAAACAAGGACAGGAAGTCCTGAGGTAAGGTGGATTGAGGAATAAGGAGTAGGTGTGGTAGGATTAATGGATGGTGAATGGTGTAGAGTAGATGAGGGATGGGAACAAGGAATGTGGATGGTGGATGTGCCGAGGTGAGACTGGCATACCAAGTGACTTGCATGTGGCGTGGGCACTTGTACACGGATGTAGTCTGACTGCTTGGTCGGCACTGCCGAATTACCAGACACTCGGTATGTGTACTTGACAGACTAGTTGTATAAACCTCTACCATGAACTGATGTTGGGGAATGGGGAATTCTCTAGTAGATATGAAGGGCCATCAGACCAGGATCAGCATAAAGGATTCTAAACCTCTCTCACTCAGAAAATGACTTAACAAACTAGTCTTGAATTGACTAACAAAAAAATATAATAATTTTGGCTGGCTATTTAAGAGTGAATTACTCAGGGTAATTAACTCTTAAATATCAAACCCTCAAGTCCAAGGAAAATCCTCAAAAAAATATCTTTTTCATCTGTTTCTATTTGGACCCACAAGGAACCATAACTGGGTGTCTTTTTATGGCCCATGCTGCCAATAAACCCACATTAAACCCCACAATCCACCCGCACTGTTTCCAGGACCTTTCTGACCACTCAAAGCCTGAATAACCACTTTCCAAAATTCCAATGTATCAATCCAAGGTTTCACGTTTCCGGACCTCTGAAGATTCCGAAGCCAAGGTTCCATGCCTTTGATAAATGATGCACAGGATTATTGCATACCTCACTCCCTTGTTTTTTGTTCTATATTGCCCCTTGTACTCTCTTCCCCCCCTTGTCTTTACTTGGCAAAAGATAGTACAAGACTAGATACATGTATATAAGTCACCAGTCGACTGGACTATTTGCCAGTATGAATATTGACTTAATTCTGCATCGTAGTTTCCAATTCAGTTCTGGTAAACTTTCTGACTTCCCAAAATTAGGGACAGATGATCGAGGAGGGCACAACACATAAGTTGAAGCCAAGTCCCTGTGACCTCGAACCACTCATACTACCCTATACAATGAACAGTCCTAAGACCCCCAGCACTTCCCATCTTTTGGTCCCCATTCTGATTCCAATCGTGAACCCACAACCTTTTCCCCCTCCACCTCTGGAGTACGAACCTCCCTTCAGAAACCATTCAGAACCTTCTGAAAACCTTTCTGGAAGCCTCTAGCTAAGCGCCAACATGTGGATTTAACATTGAGATGTACTCTCCGAGTAATCTCTGTCAATAGTCTTAGTGGTCGGTGACCTACTTAAGAGAGTGCTGGCTAGATAATCTGGCAGATTATGGGTGAAGATTAGATTGCTTACTTTTATACTACAGAACTAGCCTCTATATATACTAATTCTAAGCTGATTATGTAACTCCCGAATAAGGTAAGACCTTCGAGAAATTAGTGAGAAGTTTATAGAAAGGGATGGAAGGTCCTGGAATACCCTGGAAGTTACTGTGTCACCCCTGTAGTCACTAATGATAAAAGAAAAGAAATATTCCCACAGCTTGTAGTTTTGTGACTGGTCAGGTCACAAAATATTATTAGTATATGAGCCATGCTTCTGGGCTGACCTTTATGTAATGGCTATTATATAAGCCCAGGGATTTGTTGTACAAGTTGATTTGAGAACTTGACCCAGGAATAGTGCTATTTTCCATGTATTAAGTAATAGACATGTTAAATCTGCATGTCAGCACTTAGCTAGAGGCTTCTGGAAGGGTTTCCGGAGGGTTCCAAATGGTTTCCAGAGGCAGAGGGGGAAAAGGTCATGGGTTCATGATCGGAATCAGAATGGGGATGGAAAGATGGGAAGCACCGGGGGTCTTAGAACTGTTCATAGTATAGGGTGGTATGAGTGGTTCAAGGTCACAGGGACTTGGCTTCAACTTATGTGTTGCACCCTCCTTAATCGTCTGTCTCTAATTTCCAAAAATCGGAAAGTTTACCAGAACTGAATTGGAAACTAGGATGCAGAATTAAGTCGATATTCATACTGGCAAATAGTCCAGTCGACTGGTGACTTATATACATGTATCTAGTCTTGTACTATCTTTTGCTGAGTAAAGACAAGGGGGGGAAGAGAGTACAAGGGGCAATATAGAACGAAAAACAAGGGAGTGAGGTATGCGATGATCCTGCATGTCATTTATCAAAGAAGCGGAACCTTGGCTTTGGAATCTTCAGAGGTTCAGAAATGCGAAACCTCAGATTGATACATCAGAATTTTGGAAAGTGGTTATTCAGGCTTTGAGTGGTCAGAAAGGTCCCGGAAAGGTGCAGGTGGATTGTGGGGTTTAATGTGGGTTTATTGGCGGCATGGGCCATAACACTCAAGCCCTTCTACTGAAGTGGAAAGTTTCTTGGCTAAAATATAAAAGGTATGCAAAAACATCATAAAAGAACTAAACTAGATTTTATAGAACATCTGTGGAAATAATCCTAGGCAAGGGTAGAATAATAGTTCATGAACATAAACTATTATTCCTATACATAATAAGTCACCTGCCAAGGCCCCCTCTAAACAATTCTTTTTAGACATCAACCTGGACATGCATTAGCTTGCTGTTGTCTTGTCAGAGAACTTGACTAGGCTTTCTTCACACCAAAGTTTTGTCACAGCTCTCAGGTTACCAGCTTTATGGTTCCAAAACAACCGACCACCATCCTAAGTCCCAGTGCTTCATCATCTGCCTTCCATCCTCTTCTGTTTCCCTATCCTTGACCTTATGATCCTTGACGCCCTACATCCTTGGAACTTCTGCCCCCTGCAGAATCCTTCAGAAACCTACAGAATCCCTTCAGTATCTATTATTCTAAGCACCTGACATGCAGACTTAACAGAAGGTAATGAATGGAAAATGGCCTCCTGAAGCTGCTATGACTCCTTCATGTGTTATGCGACACCCTCAGACTTATGAATTCCCCAGTTGATTTTCCAATTCATGGATGTCATCTTCTCTGACCTCCTTGAGCAAGCTATGAATGAACAATGCGTAGGGTAAAATCTTAATTTACTCACTAAACCAAGCCTAGAGTTGTGCAGGCCTCCCAGAGAGTGTCCTGAGACACTAAATCAGTATTTTCCTGGCGCAACAAAAATGGGTATTTGGCACCTCAGATAATAATCAATTGCTCAGTTGTGCCTGTTGGTGCCTGCGTTTGCCGCCATTGTAACTATGAGGCAATGGGATAGGAATTTCTGTTACAAGTATTTTTCTTTGAATGGATGGCGTGTGTGATTC
>QLPG01002001.1:0-19795 GCA_003314385.1 Gomphus sp. MG54
CACTACTCTTGGCCTGCAGGACTTAGCCATAGTCCGCCCGACCTTTCGACAACACCCTTCGGCAGTACCGAAGTCCGCCAGAATCCGGCTCCTGACAACCTGACCCTTAGTCCCTTCGCCTCCAGAGTACGAACCTCCCTTTGGAAACCATTCGAAATCCTCCAGAAACCCTTCCAGAAGCCTCTAGCTAAGCGCCGACATGCGGATTTAATACCCACAGACAATATCAGTGAGTGGTAGAAAGGTCCAGAAGTCAATATATAAAGGTTAATGTAGCTAGATACATGTGAGCTGCTTACCTGGTAGGGAGGACCAGAAGAGAAAGAAATAAGGACCCCCTTACCTAAGCAGTGACTGTATAGCTAATGTGACAGTGACATTACAAACCTGTCATGACTAGCAAAGAAGACACAAGAGAAGGGATTACAGTAATATAATGAAGAAGGAAAATAAAAAAAACAATTAGAGAAGTAATAGAAGTAAAAGGGTTAATGAAAACAAAGGAATAAGGGGAGGAAAAGGAAAGAAAAGAGAATAAACCAGTAGTCTTCTGACAAGAACATTGTCAATGTTATCCTATATTACCAAGACCACTTAGAGCATGCTATGTTTGTAGTCATGAACCTAGGGAAGTACAAGATGATTCTTGGTTATCCTTGGCTCTATAACCACAACTTGAGGTTAACTAGCAGTAGGGAATGACATAGGTCACCCATGGGTCAAATGTGGGTGACCTGCACCTGACCCATGGGGAACCTAAATCTATTAACCTATAGGTGAATGGGTGTTAGGTGTGCACTTCACCCACACACACATGTGGTGCATATGCATATAGTGCATTCATGTCATATGTATGTGCATGTGGTACATTAGGCCAGGTTGTAGGTGTTCTAGGCTTGACCCATACCCAAACCCAAGGATACCCAACCTGGTGACCTACAGTAGATGTATCAGAACTGTAAGGGCAACCCCAGCAGTACCTAAGAGCTGTCACACAGTGTCCAGCAATAGGGGGATACCTTAGTTTAGCCATCTAGTTATATACATGAGGGAAAGGGGGCCATATGGGTTGGCCTAACCCATGCTATTCCCTAACTGGCAGACACAAGAAGTGATGCTAATCAACTATCCTATCTAATGCCACACCTGTCAAGTGAAGCTGCAAAAGGAATGCAAAGAAGAGGCAGCAATCTGAGTGATCCAAGTTGGCCCTTGCCATACTTAGTGGATAACAATTCCAATGACACTGGAGAGGCTGACAACCATGAACCCCTCCTTGAGCCAGGCAATTGCCTGTTTATAATAGTGTCCCCACCTGATGTCCCTATCTTGGCCTTTGCTATAATAACAATGATAGTATAGTAGCTAGCCAAGTAAGCCCTCTGGAACATGCCTGCAAAGGAAAAAGTGTCAATCTTACCTTACCTTCAAGACTTTGGTGATTTCTTTAAGAAAGAGTCCTTCAATTCCCTCACTGCACCAAGGATATGGGACCATGTGATCAAACTGGAACCAAGAATGAAGCTATCAGCATACAAGGTTTACCCTCTATTCCCCAGCAAACAGCTGCAATTGGATGAGTTCTTACAGGAAAACTGCCACACAAGTTGCATCCACCCTTTAAAGTCTCCTATGGGAATCCTGGTATTCTTCATCAAGAAAAAGGATGAGTCTATATAGTTAGTCCAGGATTACCAGATGCTCAATGCAATGATAGTGAAGAACTGCTACCTGCTCCCTATTATCTCAGAGCTTATCGCACAGCTCCAAGGAGCTAAATAGTACACCAAGTTAGATGTATGGTGAGGTTTCAACAACATGCATATAAATGAAGGATACAGGTAGAAGGCAGCCTTCCAATCAAACCAAGGTCTTTTCGATCCCCTCATCATGTTCTTCAGGCTTACCAACAGCCTGGTGACATTCTAAATGATGATGAATGATATTTTCCAAGATCTTATAATGGAAGGACACATATGCATATACCTGGAGAACATCCTCATCTTTACTGAAACTCTCAAAGAGTACCATTGGATAGTCTGAGAAGTCCTTAAATGCCTGAGGGTATACAAACTCTATCTTCAGCCAAAGAAGGGTAAATTCAAGCATATGAGGATCAAGTATCTAGGGTTTATCACATCATATAGGAAGATGAATATGGACCTGGTTAAGATTGTGGGAGTCTTGGAGTGGCTAACCCCATTGAATCAAAAGGAGATGCAGGCATTCCTTGGCTTTGCCAACTTCTATCAATGGTTTGTCGAAGGAATCTTAAACCACACCCAGCTGCTGTTCAAACTCATAAAGAAAGACATGAAATGGTCCTAGGGTAGCCCTGAGCAGTCACCCTTTGAAGGGTCAAGTGAAAGTTCATGACACACCTGTCCTCTGCTTCACTGATGACAGCCAACTATATCAAGTAGAGGCAGATAACTCTGATATAGCCATGGGAGCAGTTCTTTTACAGCAGTTGCCCAAAGATACAAGTAGGGAACGGCACGGGTCACCCACGGGTCAAATGTGGGTGACCCGCACCCGACCCATGGGAAACCCGAACCCATCAACCCATGGGTTTTTTCCCATGGGTCGACGGGTGTCGGGTGCGCGCCGCACCCGCACGCATACGGTGCATACGGTGCATACGGTGCGTACGATGCGTGCGGTGCATACGACGCGTACGGCGCATATGGCGCATACGTCGCGTGCGGCGCGTATGGCGCGTACGACGCGTATGGCGCGTATGGCGCATACGACGCGTATGGCACATATGGCGCGTACGACGCGTACGGCGCGTGCGGCGTGTTTGTCGCGTTCGTGGTGTCGCGTGCGCGTACGGCACTTTCGTCGCGTTTGGGGCGTCGCGTTCATGTCGGCGCGTGCGCGTACATGTAAGTTGCGTTCGTGTCGGAGTTGACGCCCTGGGTTGGGCCCAGGTCACGGGTGCTCGCGGCTTGACCCGCACCCACACCCAAGGACACCCGACCCGGTGACCCGTGCGGGTTGGCCTGACCCGTGCATTTCCCTAGATACAAGTGGCACCCAATTACATTCAATTTGAAAATCATGACACCAGTAGAAAGGAAGTACAAGCTCTACAATAAGAAGATGCTTGCAATAGAGGAATAGAGTCATTTTCTCAAAGGTACAAACCATTGCATCAAAATCTGGAATGATCATAAGAACCTGGAGTACTTTTTAGACCTTGTCAAGCTTTGGGAATGCTGAGATGTCAGATGGGAATGGCCAAGTCCTACAGGCTAGAAGTAGTGGCTTTGGCTTCAATGTACTCGTGCATTGTGCCCTACTCTTCCATGCGTGCCACTGATTTGCAACAGATGGGATACTCGGGAGGATGCCAATGATACTAGCCCAAGTAGAGGACTTAACAGAGGAGGAGAAGGTAGGAGGGCCTAAGCCTAGTCGATACCCAGAATGAGGAAATATGTACATGCATGCCCTACTTATATAGGTTTAAGAAGCGACATTGTCAGGCTTTGGAAATGCTGAGATGTTGGACAGGAACGGCCAAGTCCTACAGGCCAGAAGTAGTGGCTTTGGCTTCAATGTACTTGTGTATTGTGCTCTACTCTTCTGTGCGTGCTATTGATTTGCAACAGACAGGGTACTTGGGAGGATGCCAATGATGCTGGACTTAACAGAGGAGGAGAAGGTAGAAGGGCCTAAGCCTAGTTGATACCCAGAATGAGGAAATATGTACATGCATGCCCTGCTTATATAGGTTTAAGAAGCGACATGTGGAATAAGGAATGTGGGACAATAAGGTATGCAGAACATGTGGGTATTTTCCACAATGAGTAAAATTAGAATGAAGGAATGCAAGCAGGGATAGAACAATAAAAGATAGAATAATACGAATGTGGCCAAGGATAAGACAATAGAGAGTGCCTGACTATAAAACAATGGTTGCGACCAAAGATAAAACAAGGACAGGAAGTCCCGAGGTGAGGTGGATTGAGGAATGAGGAGTAGGCATGGTGGGATTAATGGGTAGTGAGTTGTTTAGAGTATGTGAGGGGTCAGGGGTAGGGAATGTGGGTGGTGGATGTGCTAAGCCAAAACTGGCGTACCAAGTGATGTGCATGAAGCATGGACACTTGTATATGGACATAGGATGACTGATCAGTCAGCACTACCAAGTTACCGGGATCTCAGTGCGTGTACTTGACAGACATGTGGAATAAGGAATGTGGGACAATAAGGTATCCAGAGCATGTGGGTATTGTCTACAATGAATAAAATTAGAATGAAGGAATGCAAATGGGAATAGAACAATAAAAGATAGAATAATACAAATGTGGCCAAGGATAAGACAATAGGGAGTGCCCGGCTATAAAACAATGAGACCATGGCCAAGAATAAAACAAGGACAGGATGTCCCAAGGTGAGATGGATCAAGGGACAAGGAGTATGGGTAGTGGATGTGCTGAGCCAAAACCAGCATACCAAGTGACGTGCATGTGGTGTGGACACTTGTACGTGGACATAGGGTGACTGCTTGGTCGACACTGCCGAATTACCAGGATCTTGGTACGTGTACTTGACAGACCTCAAGGAGACTAAACCAACATCAAGCTCACTGGTCACTCTACCTCTCATGCTTGGACTTCCACCTATACTACCAACCAGGCATCAATGATAGTAAGTCAGATGCTCTATCATGACAACCAAACCATGATATAATAATAGTAACTCAACCCTGCTCTGCCCCAAACTGTTCACCATATGGGCTTATTAGGATCTGCTATGCCATCATCCCCAACTATTCAATCCAGCCAGATTCAGCCTAAACCCAGCCCAATTTACCATTTCAGCCATACTCTCCATCAGCCTTCAATTTAGTACACCTCACATATTTAGCCTATTCCATCTTGGCATCATATACAATATTCAATTATGCTCCACTTATGATATCCATCCTCTACATGCTCTTTAGTATTTCTATTGTCCACTTCACCATTATGACTTTTAATATTTCCTTATATGTTCAGCTCTACTTTCCTTATTTGCAATTCCATTCTGTCATGTCTGTTTCTGATATCTGATCCATTGCTACATTCCCTATAGGGTAACTCCATTGGATATCAGAATGATATATCATTCCACTCTGTTATGGAGGAGATCAAGATTGGGACATGGTTTTCTAATCTTGCATATTCAATCTTTGGCTTTCTCATCTATTATAGGAATCCATCTAGCTTCTCATAGATTAGCAAGTAGTATAAGATCTTATATATTCAGTAGTCTACTCTTCAGTCAAAATATCAACTAAGATTTCCCCATTCACTTCTATCTTAATTTCCATCTTGCCATTATGTCATCTGAAATTCAGTAAAGGCTGGTGGGTGCAACACACAAGTTGAAGCTGTACCCTATTCTAAACCTTGCTATTGTTACTACATTGGGAGATATTCATTTGGACTTATGACTATGTACTATTTCATATCCTAATAGGGCTTTAGAAAGACTCATGTTAGAAGGGGAGGAGTATGAGATTATCTGAGATCTGAAGATATTCAGAGAATAAGCATTGAAAGATGAAGTGGCAGGGGCTATTTAGAAGCTGTATGACTTATGGGAGCAGTCCCTCAGTTTAGCAGAATGGACCAAGACCAAGAGGCTGCTCCTGTTCTGGAGCAAGGTATACATATATCCCTGATACCTAAGCAGCAGATTATGTTGCAATACCATAACTCCAAGGTTGCAGGCCACCCAGGTTGCTGGAAAATCCTCAAGCTCATCTGGCACAACTATTGGTGGCTACTTATATCTTGCTACATTGGTGAATACACTAAAACATACAACATGTGCCTCTGAACAAAAGCCTGTAGGCAGCACCCCCTCAGCAAGCTCTATCTACTCCCTATTCCAGAGTCTTGCTAGGATATAATCAGTATGGACTTTGTGGTAGAACTACTGGATGCACATGGATATAATGCTATGATAAAAGTAGTGGATGTGATATCCAAGCAGGCCTACTTTATTCCCACTCACACTACCATCACCACAGCCAGAGCAGCCTGAGTCTGCCTATACCATATATACAAGCTGCATAGACTACCAAGGATGGTGGTGTCTGACTGAGACATACAGTTCATTCAAGAGTTAACCCAAGAACTCTATTACCTACTAGGCATCTGCCTAGCCACTTCCATAGCATACTATCCACAAATAGATGGGCAGATAGAGTATGTCAACCAAGAGCTGGAATAATACATCTGTCTCTTCATCAACAAGAGGTAGGATTATTGGGATGACCTCTTACCCCTGGCAGATTTCTAGTATAACAACCATATCCATGCCTCTATCTACAAGTTTCCCTTCTATATATAGGCTTTGAGCAACACCAACCCCCTTTGTACCTCAAATCCATAAATGAATTCAAGGAGTGAATAGAAAGTGCCATCTCTAAAGCTAGCCTATGAAAGCCAAAGAAGATATAGTGACTTATTATAATCACTGATATAAACAGGCACTAAGGTTTGTATCCAAAGACAAAGCCTACCTTGATGCAAGTGATATCCACATGAGCTGCATGTCAGAAATGTTAGCACATAGGTGGTACAGTCCTTACCTTATAGAAGAATAAGTTGGGTCTTAGGTATACTGCCTTCAGCTTCCAAAGGCCCTAGGCTACCTTCATCCCATCTTCCCAGTTATCAAGCTGACCCTATCCCAGGAAGATACTAAGCTCTTCCACTGCCACCAATCCTGTATGAGAATAGAGAATGGCATGGGTCATCCATGGGTCAAATGTAAGTAACCTGCACCAAAACCATGGGGAACCTGAACTTATCAACCTATGGGTTTTTTCCCATGGGTAGACAGGTGTCAGGTGCATGCTACACCTGCATGTATGTCATATGCATGTGTATATGGCACCTTTGTATCATAAATGTGCACATGCACATATGGCATGTTCATATCATATGTGTGCATGTGTATATCTAGAGAATGGCATGGGTCATCCACAGGTCAAATATAGGTGATCCACACCCAACCCATGGGGAACCTGAACTGGTGTTATGATTTGGTAAGGCCAAGAAGTCAGTCAAGTCCTGCAGACCATTCAGGGTGGCTAGGCTTCAATGTGCTCGTGCATTGCACCCTGCTGTTCTATGCGTGCCACTTATTTGGACAGAAGAGGGACCCGGGAAGATGCCAAGAGTGTCAACCCAAGTGAAGGACTTTAGACAGGAGAAGGGCAGACAAGGGGATGCGAACCAAGTTGATATTCAGAGTGAGGAACTATCTACATACATCCGCTACTTATATAGGTTAAGAAGCAAGATGTGAAACAGGGTGGCATAAGGAATGGAGAACAATAAGGTATGAAGAATCATGTAGAGGTATTGTCCACAGTGATCAAGAATAGAATAAGAAATGTAAGCAAGAATAGAATAATGAAAGATGGCTGAGAATAAGATAATGAGAGAGTGGATGAGAATAGAACAGTGGAAAACAGCTGAAGATAAAACAATAGGGCTGTGACCAAATAATAAAGGAATAGTAAATGTTCTGAGGGAGAATGGGTAAGGGAATAGACAGGGAAAGAGAGAATAGTAAAGGGTGGAGGGGGTAGAGTGAGAGGAGTAGTCCAGATGATGAACTGGATGTACTGAACTGAGACTGCATGGTAGTGAGGAATGATATGGGTAAGGGTCGGTTGGTTGGTATTGCCAAGTGGAACAGAGCTGCATATATGGAACATTTGTGTTGTACATGTGTACATGCAGCATGTGCATGTCATACATTCATGTATGACACTGTAGATTGGGCTAGGTTGCAGGTGCTCTCAGCTTGACCCATATCTAAACCCAAGGACACCTAACCTGGTGACCTGTGCAGGTTGGCCTAATCCATGCTATTCCCTATGCATATCATATGTACACACATGACACCATGGGTTGAGCTGGGTTGTAGGTGCTCTCGGCTTGATCTGCATTCAAACCCAAGGACACCTGACCCAGTAACCTATACAGGTTAGCATAACCCATACTATTCCCTATATGAGAATGAGGAATATTTCAAGGTAGAACAGGTACTGGACAGTCAGATGAGGGCAAACCACCTGCAGTTGTTCATTAAATGGAAGGGCTATAGCTATAAGGGGAACTTGTGACAGAATGAGAGGAACATCCAAGCACCCAATTTTGTTGCTGACTTCTACTACCTATTGGGGCATGATTTTATTCCCCTGCATGCGTGTTTTATTCTTGCACTTGTGTTTCTCTTTTGCACTTTTCTCTTTTGCATTTGCGTTCTCTGGCGCTTAAATTAAGCGCCCATAACGACGTACCATTGCATACCTTTGGGTCTTGTCTTTAGCATCCATATTGACAAGCCCCAAAGGTTAGTAGATACTTTGTTACATACTTGTCTTTAGCATCCATATTGACAAGCCCCAAAGGCACTTGTTGCTGTGTGTGTCAGTTATCAGTCTTATTAGACCTTCCCTGCCATCACTACCTACACTCTGGAGCCCTACATTGTATCTGATCACTATAGGTTCATTTCAGGTAATTAATACCTAAAATCCTGTGCCTACTGGTCTGTGAGCTTGGCAATGTATGAATGAAAATATGATGTGACTGTGACCCTGATATATTTGAACTTGAACTTGAACTTAGACTTGTACTAGAGTCCAGATGTTTTTAGACCTAGTCTTGACTTGGACTTGGAGACTTGGCTTAGGACTTGAAATAACAAGTTCTCAAGTTTAGTCATAATTGAGGTGAGCTAGAGGTATTTATATACAAAAGACAAGTAACAATGTGAAAAGATGTGAGAGGTAGGCTATGTCAATTGAATGATAAAGCATGAGAACAAACTATACAAAAGAGGAAACTATGGAAAAAATCTAGAGAAATAATATAGCACTGAGGCTGCACAAATAGGGGTTAGGGGCTATAATAGAGAAATGCTAACCAAATAGGAAAGGATGATAAGGAATAATGAGAAAGACTAGCAGTGTTGGAGTTGGTGACATGGCAGTGTGACAAACCGTGTCACCCCGGTATTGTTATTGTTTGCCGACTCTTTTGTTTCCCTCTTTTTGTTTCCCTATTAAAGATATTCCATTGTTATGAAATAGTATATAAGTGATACATTGCCCACTGTCTTCCCTCAGTCGTTTGATACACAACAAACACTGAGGTAAGACACTTAGTTAGCTTATAGTTTTTTATCATGCTCACTTATCTAGTAGATATTCTCGTTACTAGGTAAAATATAATTAGTCGTTTGATACACAACAAACACTGAGATATTCTCGTTACTAGTCTATCTAATTTAACAGGTTATTGGGCTCCCCGCTCCCTACTTCAAATAGTACTCACCCTGATGTCCACTGCATTCACCACCACCGACCTCCTCCCCTCCTCAGTCCCAAAGCTCGTGCCATCTGGCTTGAACTGGACCACGTTTGCCATGTGTTTCCAGGATGCCATTGAGGCAAAAGGCTTATGGGGATATTTTGACGGCACAGCTACTTGTCCTGTTCTTAGCACACCTCCTAAGCCCAATGAGGAGCTTGCACTTACCCAGTGGATTAGGGAGGACCGTTCTGCCAAGGCCCTTCTCATGCATCGCATTCCTGACTTGACCCTGATTTGAATTCATGGGAAGAAGTCCCTGAAAGACCAGTAGGACCTCATCACGAAAGAATTCTCTTCGAAAGGTGCTTTCACACAAGCGGACTTGCGTACCCAATTCATGGAGTCCAAGTGCCCTGACAAAGGCAATGTGCATGAATTCCTGGATGAATTATGTGTAAAGAAGGAGGAGCTGGCCACTTATGGTGTTGTCATTGATGAAAAAGACTACTGCTCCACCATCATCAAATCTCTTCCACCTCACCTCTCTGCTTTCACTTCAAACCTCCTTGTCGGTGCGAGATTATACAGCTCCACAAAAACCATCAACCCCGATGAGCTGATCTCGCTGGTTTCCGAAGAATACGAGCGTCATGTAGCGCAGAGGTTGCGTCATACTGGTGGCAACATGTCACAAGGAAATGACAAAGATGAAGCAATGTCTGTCTTACTGAAATGGAAAAGCAAACACGCTGAGCGAATGCCATGCAGTGCATGCTGGAACTGCGGTGACAAAGGACACTATAAAGACAAGTGTCCCAAACCTGCTAAGATGTCAGCAAATAAAAGTGGATCCCAGAATAACAGTGGCACCGCAAATATTGCTGTTGCATCCGACCTTGAATCTGATATGGCCTTCATGGCAGACAAATTTTTTGATTCAGACTTGAATGTTGAAAATACTGGAGATGGCGAAGGAGACTGGTTTTCTGAAGTCAGCAACAATCAAGACAGTGAATACGAGATGGAGCAGTCACCTGAAACTGACGAGAGCGATGGATTTTTGCTTGCCAGTGGTAACTCGGACCACCTCGATGCTGATCTGAATGACGCACATGCAGTATGCATCGAAGTTGAAGAAACGCTGGGAAGCTCACCTTGCATTGAGGTTTATGACTCAGGGTGCACTACGCGCATTACTCCTTACTGGGACGCAGTTCAAAACTACGTCAAGATAACTCCAAGAGCGTTCCAAGCTGCAAATAAGCAAAGCTTCAGAGCAGTTGGAATGGGTGAAATGACAGTTGACGTACCAAATAATGTTGACGTCTCCAAACTAAGACTCACCAAAGTCTTGTATTCACCTGAAGTCGGCTACACCCTTGTATCGGTTGGACGGCTTGATGATGCAGGTTTTGACGTGACTTTTGCTGATGGCAAATGCACCATACATGAGTGAAATGGCAAACTGGTTGGCACTATCCCCAAATCAGGATGCGGCCTCTATTGTGTTTTGCATGAGTCTGAGACAGCAAATATAGCTGCAGACGTACTGACCTTGGATCAATTCCACCGTCGGATGGGCCATATCTCACCTGAAACAGCTAGGAGATTAGTGGCTAAAGGCTTTGTGACAGGAGTTAAACTCAAAGACTCACCATCAGGTCCGTTCTTCTGCAAGTCTTGTGTATATGCGAAGGCTAGTTGCAACCCTGTTCCCAAAGTGATTGAAGGTACCCATGCTGCCAAATTTGGCAAAAAGGTTCACAGTGATCTGTGGGGATCTGTACCAGTTGCCACAAAAGGAGGAAAACGATACTACATTACCTTTACTGATGACATGTCCAGGCTAACTCACCTGTACCTGTTGCACACCAAGAATGAGGTTTTTGGTGTATACAAAGAATATTAAATGTGGTGTAATGTACAGCTTGATGCTGTCATAAAGACACTCCATTCGGACCATGGCAGCGAATACCTTGGAAAGGATTTTATTTCACATCTCAAATCCAAGGGTACTGTGCAGAAACTCACCATACATGACATGCCACAGCATAATGGAGTGGCTGAACGCCGCAACCGTACTATTGTCGAACATATCCGTGCACTCTTGCATGCCAGCAGACTACCAAGATTCCTGTGGGGAGAAGCGGCATGCCATGTGGTGTGGTTAATGAACCATACCTCGACCAGAGCTGTAGATGGCAAAACACCGTATGAAGCCGCTTTTGAAAAGAAACCAGACCTACAACATGTCCGTGAATGGGGAGAGAGGGTGTGGGTATGCACCAAAACTGGTGATAAGCTAGGAGGTTGTGTTACAGAAGGCCGCTGGTTAGGAATCAATGAACGGAGCAAAGGTTTCTGATTTTACTGGCCTGAAAAGCAGACAGTAACAGTTGAACAAAATGTCTACCTGAATAACAACCCGTCAGCTTCTCGTCTCGAGGGGGAGGATTGGGAGTTTATCGAAACAAAAACAGATGTACCCTCCATTGCTCCCACTCCATCTGTGCCAACTGTTGAATCCTCACATACCGGCACTAAAGCTATCAGTCTGCCTGAATTCGAACCTGAAGATGCACCTGTCAAACAAGTGTGCAAGCCTAGTTAGCGTGTCCGTGACATCTTAGATGGACATGGAACCTCATCTTACCGATCATCTGACCCCATCATTACTCCTAGAATCCAGCTTCCCACCGCTATAGATCAATAAGTAATCCTTGAGGGAGAAGGATCAGCAGACTGGATAATGTTAGCTGAAGGATTAGATGAATACGCACTGGTGGCCGAAACAAGTGAAGTTGAGGCTATTGAGCCCCGGTCTCTGACTGAGGCAAGATGCCATCCTGACTGGGAACTATGGGAAAAGGGCATATTTGAAGAGTTAGCATTACTAAAGGAGGCTGGAACTTGGGAACTTACCATACCACCAAAAGATGCAAACATTGTTGGCTCCAAATGGGTTTTCCGTGCAAAAAAGGATGCAGCTGGAAATGTAGTCCAATACAAGGCCCGCCTTGGAGCCCAAGGCTTCTCCCAGGTCCCCAGTGTTGACTATTTTGACATGTTTGCCCCTGTTGCCAAGCTTGCCTTGATTCAAACCGTACTTGCATTGGCTGCTGCAAAAGACATGGAAATTCATCAAATTGATATCAAAGGCGCATACTTAAATGGAGAACTCACCGATCAAGAGACGATCTATATGGCACAGCCCCCTGGTTACCATGCACCAGACTCCACTGGACAAGTGTGTCACCTCCAAAAAACGCTGTATGGACTGAAACAGTCTGGGAGGCATTGGTATCAGAAACTTGTTGAAATAATGACAAAACACTTAGCTTTCTCACAATGTGACCTCGACCAAGCTGTGCTTTTCCGATGAAATGATCAAGGTTCCATGATCATCCTTGTTCATGTTGATGACTGCACCATTGCAGCCTCCTCCACACAGCTTGTTGGTCATTTCAAAGCTAAAATATAGGAACATGTTGAAATTACTGACCTCGGCGAGCTACATTGGTTGTTAGGCATAGAAATAAGACGTAATAGAGAACGACGTACCATCCATTTCTCCCAGTGATCTTATATTGCCTCGATTCTCCGACGCTTCAATTTGGACGAGCTGAAGCCATGTCGACCCCTATGCAACCAGGACTGTTGCTTTCTATGGGTCAGACACCAAAAACCACACAAGAATGGGCACAAATGCATGACAGACCATATCGAGAAGCCATCGGATCCTTGATGTACACTGCATTGGGAACACGGCCTGACATAGTGTTTGCAGTCCAGTCATTATCGCAATATTCAACAAAATTTGGCCCTACGCACTGGAATGCTGTCAAGAGAGTTTTCAGTTATTTAAAGGGCACAATAGAACTTTGGTTGACTTACAGGCACACTCAAACTGAGCTAATCAGATACCCAGATGCAGATGGCAGCACAGCTGAGGACAGGCACGCTGTTTCAGGATATGCCTACATTGTCAATGGAGGAGCTGTGTCTTGGAGCGCAAAGCGTCAGTCAATAATATCGCTCTCTACGACAGAAAGAGAGTACGTAGCTGCTGCCCATGCCACGAAGGAGGCATTTTGGCTTCACTCTCTGATTGAACAAGCTTTCAATACGAAGCTTTCGCCGACCACAATGTTCTCTGACAATCAGTCGGCCATCGCGCTTGCTAAAGACCATCAGTATCATGCTCGAACGAAACACATAGACCTACATTACCATTTTATTTGATGGATCGTTGAGAAGGGTGCTGTTCGTCTGGTTTACTGTCCAATGGAGGATATGGTGGTGGACACTCTTACCAAGGCACTACCATCGGCAAAAGTAAAGCACTTTGCAGTAGAGCTGGGGCTGTCTACGGTTTGAGGGGGAGTGTTGGAGCTGGTGACATGGCAGTGTGACAAACCGTGTCACCCCGGTATTGTTATTGTTCGCCGACTCTTTTGTTTCCCTCTTTTTGTTTCCCTATTAAAGATATTCCATTGTTATGAAATAGTATATAAGTAGATACATTGCCCACTGTCTTCCCTCAGTCATTTGATACACAACAAACACTGAGGTAAGACACTTAGTTAGCTTATAGTTTTTTATCATGCTCACTTATCTAGTAGATATTCTCGTTACTAGGTAAAATATAATTAGTCGTTTGATACACAACAAACACTGAGATATTCTCGTTACTAGTCTATCTAATTTAACAAGCAGAATAGGAAACAGGTTTGAGTCATGCCAAGATAAGGAAAAACATATATAAGGAACAATAAGAAAGTCCACTAATAAACATCTGACAACCTTGTCTACTAAGGTAGAAGAAAAACAGTTTCCGCTATAGTCATGTGACTCAAATGTCACATTCTACCATTTTGCACAAGGATCTGGCAACATCAACAAAAAAATTATTCTGAGACCACAGATCAATGGCATAGAACTATATGTACATAGTCTTGGTTTTAATTTTTGAGAAAAATCACTATTGCAAATGTAGTATATCCAAACTTTCAACCATCTTCCCAAAATTCATATTCACATTTTTAAGCAGTCTGACACTATGTGTCAAGTCCATGTACCGAGACCCGTCCGCCGGCAGTGCCAACCGAGCAATCATCCTATATCCACAACCAAGTGCCCGCATCACATGCATAATGCTTGGTGCGCCGGTCTCGGCTCAGCACATCTGCCATCCACACTCCTCGGTCCATTTCACCTCAGGACTTCCTGTCCTTGTATTATCCTCAGACATGACCCCATTGTTTTATACTCAGCCACTCCCTATTGTCCCATCATGAGTCATGATCCTATTATCCTGTCCTTTATTGTTCTATCCCCGCTTTGCATTCCTTATTCTAATTTTGTTCGTTGTGGACAATGACCACATGCTCTGCATACCTTGTTGTCCCACATTCCTTATTCCACATGTTGCTTCTTAACCTATATAAGTAGGACATGCATGTACATACTTCCTCATTCTGGGTATTGACTAGGCTTAGGCCCTTCTACCTTCTTCTCCTCTGTTAAGTCCTCAACTTGGGCCGGCATCCTCAGCATCCCCCCAAGTATCTGTCTGTTGCAAATACAGTGGCACGCACGGCAAGTAGGGCGCAACGCACGAGTACGTTAAAGCCAACGCCACTACTCTTGGCCTGCAGGACTTGGCCATAGTCCACCCAACCTTTTGCCAACACCCCTCGGCAGTACCGAAGACCGTCAGTACCCGACGCTTGACAATATGCCAGATACTATTCTAGCTGAGTTGGACAAGGCTCATATTGTATAGTATAGCACAATCATTTTATCCAAAAAAATTGCCATCTTCTATAGCAGAATACAAATTTTTTTCAAAAATTTTTTGGACTATGAAAATTTTTGCGCTATGACCATGACAATGTCACAGTCATGTGATGTAGCGGAAACCATTTGTCTTCTACCTTACTCCTGAGGGGCCTTAGGATGAGTCAGGAGACTGAGTCATTTCAGAGTCTTTCCAGGTTACAGGTAACATATCTGACACAGTTTCTCTAGTATCCAATCCAATGATAGGGCTCTGGGAGGAGGAGGACATATGGGAATACAGTCATGCACTCTCATCTTGTGATCAAGAATGAGTGGAATAGAGTGGGCTGGGTGACCAGGGTAGGAAGGTGCCTTGAACTCTGCCTTATATTCTACTTTACTCTTATCATTGTATGCTGGTTTAGATTAGATGTCATTCCATGGAAAATATATGGTTCTTGACTTTCTGGAAAATTGACTGTATCTCCTATCACATATGAATTAGTGTAGATCAGATAGGATCTTCTCCTGATTGAGAAATGTGCTGGTGGAGGTATGTGAAGATAATGATAAGATAGTAGTTCTGCCTGGATGTGACAATCATGAGTATTGTAGCATTGCATGGGAATGAGCTCTGAAGAAGACATGATAACATATTGGGAGTCTGATGGTTGTAGTGCTGTGTAGAATGGTTGGCTATGTGATGTGGTGATGGTGAAGGTGATATAGGATGAGCACCATTGGAGTCAAATCTGTAGCATGGTTGAGATCAACAGTTTGACTGTCATTGCTCTCAGTATCAACCTTCAAGGCTTGCATTCCCATTCAAAATATTGGAATTCATGCATCCAAAGTGCTGCATTCTAGAGGGGGGGTAATGTCAAGGGAATCCTACCAAAATCCTAGTGACTGAGGCCCTACTGAGTGAGGGCCAAGTTTGCCAGCTGGGACATGCCTGACATGTGCCTGAATATGGCACCTGAGTCCCTTACCAAACTGGTGTTGTAATCAATGACTATCGCTTGCAACCAACATAAGCAGCCATCACCACTAAACATGGCAATCATCAGTGCCCTCAGCATGTGCACCCTGGATCCAAGAGGAGTGGAGCACCATGCCTAAGGCAAGCAGAGGAATATAGCCACAGTACATATATAGCCATAGTTAGGGGGCAAAGGGGTTCCTTAGAGTTTTCTCTTTGGATTCCCCTTTACTAGATATGCTAGAATTGTGTACATAGTCAGCATTTTAATATTTGGATCCCCCTTCACCAGTTTGCTGCCCTTACAGTGCATCTGCTCTAGACTTTGATAGCCTAGAAGGATGGTATAAAGCAGCTCAGAAAGTGGCTTGGAACTGAGAGGGAAATGAGGCATTTACAGAAGCCAACAGGAACCACACTAGGGCAACTTTTCAACCCCGCTCTATGCTCCCAAAAACTTTCCTTGGCCCCCTGAAACCAACGGGAGTCACTACCCAAAGTTTTGGCACCACTTGGCACATGCCAGCACATATTTCATTGCTAAAGGAATGGCCCACTCCTATAGAAGTAGACCAAACTCAAGCCAGAGAAAGTTCTGCTAGGGTCTGCTACTGATGCAAAGGGATGGGACACTATGCCTGAGAATGCCCCCCCTCTTTTGACATCCAAACCATGAGTGAAGATCAACCTTATAGTACAAAGTGTAAAGTAAAATACAAGTTAATGTTGGAGTCAAGCCATGAATCATTACTGAGAAAAATATTCTGAATTAATTTCTAGTCCTGCAAGCAGGAATATTCTACTGTAAAAACTTCTTTTGGTGCTCTTTTTCAAACAAATAGCACATAATTCATCTTCAATGGGATTAAGTATGTTGCTAAAACATCAAAAAAGAAAAAACTTGAAACACCTAGAGAAACAAGAAATGTAATATATATGGTTATCTTCCCCCCTCATTCCTTGCTTGCCAACAATGTATGTATGCCCAATTCCGACCAGGTGTTCCACCCAGCTCCATTTACGCCGTTGCGTGGATGGATTTATTTTCTCCACTCTTTGACCTTTTCGTGAGCTTTCCAGGTTACATGCAACGACCGGCAAGGTTGACAGGTTAATCTCGCATCTCACCTTGATATGCTTAATAGGCAGAACTGGATAGTTTTCTGAGTGTAGCGAATGTTCAATTTCGTCAAGATAAAGGATGCCTGTAAGCGGGTTTCAAGCTTCGTTATTATATAAATATATTAGACAGGGCCTGTAACCACGGACCGCCATCACAGTTTTTTTCCATACATCATTCTCTGATAGCAAAGCTATGTGGTACCTGCGCGATTGATAGGGAAGAGAAACGGCAGGCCTAAAGTCGGAGGTATGAATTACCATTTCTACCTGCATTATTCGATACTACTATTGATATATGGCGGGTGCTGTGAAAATGGAAATATTGACATTGACTGTCCGAGACCGGTAGGTACGACGCCCGCCCGTTCAAATGAAATGTTATATTGGCCAATTGATAGGCATCTCCAGAGAATGGGAGAAATATATGTCAGCCCCTTTCTCTCGAGCTCACAGTAGCATCAGCTAGATCAATGAGTCTCCGGTTTTAAGTGAGCCGATATTTTAAGCAATATGTCCTGTAGCGGAACGGTGAGCTCAAGGACACATGCAAAAACTCATGAAAACAGGAGACAAGAGGAAGGGGAACTCACTCACATCGTCACCTTACTAGCTGTTAATGTCTTGCATAATCAGCCATCCATCCAAAATGTCTTCCAATCCCCTCCCTCTCGATTGTAGGCACATCCTTCTAGAGCCCCTGGGAAAATACCCCAGTGCATTCCGGCTCTACCTCTGCACCACTTAGTTTCCCTCCCATTGTTCACACCCCCCCATCAGCTCTTCGTTCACTCTCACTGATCATGAAGGGGTATAGTTCCATACACATTCTGAGTTCTCCTTACCAACTGCATGCTCAGACGCAGCGCACGCCACATTCAGCAGTGAACTTTCTTTCAGCCAGTGAGAAAAACATTGCCGCGGTTGGCGGGTTTATTAAATGGGTGGAGCCAATGTTTGGTGTCATGCCATGTGAACATGTGCTCGCTGTGGATTTTTTGTTACGTTTTGCGTTCCTTCTGTCTATTTTACTTTCTTTCTTTTCTTTTCCGACTAAGCCGAATTTTTGATATGCATTAGAGGAGAAGAATACAGTGGTAAAATGCAGAACGAGGAGGGGAGTGGGAGGAAGGAAACGGGGCTGCAGACGGCAGAGAGAAAGATCCGTGATGGGGGTAAAGGGGCAGTATATCATTCGTGTCCAGGTTGAGAAGATCATAGAAGGTATCGGTTGTGCAGTGTAATGGAGGACACCGCGCGCGTGGGAGGTGACAGAGAAAGGAGGTGACAGAGACAGGAGGTAACATTTTAGGGATGCAAGGGAGTGTATTCGCGAGACTAGACTAATGACGGAGCAGGTTCGATTTCCAGGAGATAGGTGATGGCTTCCTGGCACAGCGAAGAGGTGCTGAGGGGACGACCGCGTGGTATGCCGTCTGGGAATTCGCAGTCCTGTTGCGTTGTTAGATTGCCACGGTGCTCTCCACCCAGAACTAGTCTGACCCTGGGATGTAATGCAAATATCAGTATCAGAATCATTGAGGGGAATGTAGTGCAAACACTATCATATAGAACGAGGATAATATTACACACTTTTTTATATATTCAAATGGGGGAATATCACCGACAATATCAGAGGAAGAGGTGAAGCGAAGCGTGGGTTCGGGCAGACCAAAAAAATATTAAATTCTTTTGTCGCGTACGACAGTTGTCAGCCAGAGGCGCTGCTTACGACTTTGGTTTGCAGCGGATAGACATCGCCCATCCATATATTAATATTGATCCTGGCCTCCTCTGATGACATCGCACCAAGTGCTCAACCAGGTCCCAGATAAGTACGATTTGAATGGGATAGGCAGTCAGGCTCGTCGAGTAGCCTAGCAACGTGTTGAAGCAAACAAGCACTGATATCTGCAACAAGTTAAAAGGTATATATACACCATCGACATACCAGCACATACAGGCATATGTAGGTGTATATCAGTGAAAGTTGCCAACCGTCGACCTGTAAGTGTTGAAATGACAGCCCGAGAGATCCTGGGACCCCTTCAAGCCAAGTGACCATTTAGCGAGAAGAATGCCTTCGCTGAGGACAGCAGTAAGGAGACATTTATAAATAGATCAGCACAAATGGAGGATCGATCGCCATCGGACAGATCTTGAGTTTTACCACTGGGTGGGTGCCACTAGCGCCACTTTCGTTTCCTCTCCTCCAGCCCCACCATCAAACCTGCTCATGCTACCATTTTTAATATAGTCGAGACGTTAAATATAAACTGCAAGATCATACCTCAGAAATAACACACGTGGCTCATTAAGTGAAAATTTTGGGAGGTCGTAGAAGGCGGAAGGCGTTGGTCTTTGGTCAGTCTGGAGTTCTATGCAACGACGCAACGTGGGATCACTTGATTTGGGATCACTTGATTTGCCTCCAACAGTGATCTCATAGAACCGGTGTATTAAAAGAATGTAGTTGGAAATGATTGGATTCTACATGCATGCCAAGACTGTGAAAAAAAGGGAAATTGAACAACCTACTTATTTACCGCTAACAGGGACCGTGAATGGGACTCCACGT
>QLPG01002005.1:0-34972 GCA_003314385.1 Gomphus sp. MG54
ATGGGGTATTCTAGTCGGCACCGCCGAGTTATCGGGACATCGGTACGTGTACTTGACACCTATATAAGTAGCGAATGCATGTAGATAGTTCTTCACTCTGAATATCAACTAGGTTTATGCCTTCCTGCCCTCCCTTCCTCTGTCTAAAGTCCTTTACTCGGGCTGACACTCTCAGCACTCTCCCAGGTATCTCTTCCGTTCCAAATCAGTGGCATGCATGGAAAGTAGGGCACAACACATGAGTACATTGAAGCCAAGCCACTCCAACTGGCCTGTAGGACTTGGCTGCTTCCTGACAGCATCATGAAGTCAGCACTATTGTAATAGCACTTGGCCCATGCATCATTGGCATTCCTGGTACCTGACATAAGTGACTTCAAAACTTCATTGATTATGACATGAGACAGTGTTCTTTGAGTCCAAGACTGATTTATTACTTTCTAACTATTTGTCTCTTATAGAGAATCTGTGTCCAATGTATAAGTCCTTTGTTAAATGCGCATGTTGGCGCTTAGCTAGAGGCTTCCAGGAGGGTTTCCGGAGGGTTCCGAATGATTTCCGAAGGGGGGTTCATACTCCAGGGATGGAGGGGCTCAGGGTTGCAGACTTGGGATCGGAGTCGGAATGGGGACAGAAAGTCGGGAGCGCCAGGGGTCTTGGGACTGTTCATAGTATAGGGTGATACAAGTGGTTCGAGGTCGCAGGGACTTGGCTTCAACTTATGTGTTGCACCCTCCTCGATTATCTGTCCCTAATTTTGGAGAGTCGGAAAGTTTACCGGAACTTAATCAGAAACTACAATGCAGAATTAAGTCAATATTCATACTGGTGAATAGTCCAGTCGACTGGTGACTTATATACATGTATCTAGTCTTGTACTATCTTTTACCGAGTAAAGACAAGGGGGGGGAAGAGAGTACAAGGGGCAATATAAAACGAAGAACAAAGGAGTGAGGTACGCGATGATCCTGCATGTCATCTATCAAAGGAGCAGAACCTTGACTTTGGAATCTTCAGAGGTTCGGAAACACGGAACCTCAGAATGGTGCATCGGAAATCCGGAAATTGGTTATTCAGACTTTGAGTGATCGGAAAGGTCCCAGAAATGGTACAGGTGGTTGTGGGGTTTAGTGTGGGTTTATTGGCGGCATGGGCCATAACATCCTTGTGTAACTACCCTGAGGTGGCATCCACATGTGGTCAACCCAATGTAAGTCATCACCATGTTTCCAATCTATTTCTGCCTGCCCTGTTTGTGTGGTCCAACTAAGTGGAAAAACCTCCTCCATGCTTCTTGTCATCCTCTTGCCTCCTGTTTCGATATCATACCCCATTTCTCTACTGGTAAGTCTGCATCACCTGCATATATGCACCCCAGATACATCTCCTTCCACTTCCCAACACATGGGTGCTATGTCTCTTTACTCCTATGTAGGGAATAGCACGGGTTAGGGTAACCCGCACGGGTCACCGGGTCGGGTGCCCTTGGGTTTGGGTGTGGGTCAAGCCGAGAGCACCCGTGACCCGGCCCAACCCACCGCCTCAACCTTGTACGCGCATACGACACGCACGCGCCGCACGTGCACACGTACGACACGACCGCGCCGTACGCGCACGCGTATGACACGAATGCGCCGTACGCGCATGCGTATGACACGAATGCGCCGTATGCGCATGCGTATGACACGAATGCGCTGTACGCCCACGCGCCGACACCAACGCGCTGCACGTGCACGCGCCGACACCAATGTGCCGACACCAATGCGCCATATGCGCACGTGCTGACACGAACGCACCGACACCAATGCGCCGTACGCTGACGCGTATGACACGCATGCGTGCGGCGCGTTCATGTCGTACGGCGCGTTCGTGTCATACGTCGCGCACGCGTACGGTGCGTTCATGTTGTACGTCGCGCGCAGGTACGGCGCATTCGTGTCGTACATCGCGTGCGCGTACGGCACGTTTGTGTCGTATGTCGCGTGCGCGTACGGCATGTTCGTGTCGTATGTCGCGTGCACGTACGGCATGTTTGTATGCCGCATTTGTGTCGTACGTCGCGTGCGGGTGCGGCGCGCACCCGACACCCATCGACCCATGGGAAAAAACCCATGGGTTGACGGGTTCGGGTTTCCCATGGGTCAGGTGCGGGTCACCCACATTTGACCCGTGGGTGACCCGTGCCGTTCCCTACTCCTATGTGTCCTCTAACTCATTTCTGCCCCATAGACCCTACTCTGGGTGCATCTGTTATCTTCTTGACCCTTGTATTCCCCTCCTCTCTGTGGGTGCCTAGCAAATAGGTCACTATTCCTTGATCCGCTGCTTCTACACATGTGCATGCTACAATGGTATGTACTTTTCCATTTGTCCTATCATTACTTTTGTTTATTCTGACACTTTCTTGTGTCCAATCATGTCCCCTGACTCCCTTAACCTGTATGTATGCACTCTCTTGTGCTCCCAATCTTATATACCCTTCTAATTCCTTCCTGCTCCCCTATCCTCTCTGTCTCTCATCTCAACAGATTTGGTGGTTTAGGTACATCTGGGGCCCAAAACCTAATAAATGTGGAATCTAAACACACAAGTAATTATTGCAAATGGTGGTAGATCATTTATTAGTAGTAGATGTACATGATACTTGTACCTGCAAGTGGTGGTGGTCCGTTAAGGGGAACCCCACCACTCACTGGCACTTAGCTAAGCTGTATTCAGGATTACATAAGCAGTATCCCTGTCAAATGCATAGAACATGCATTGTTCATTCTAATAAGAATTCCTTATTGTATGAATATAACAAGAAGTTATTAATAATACAATAAAGAACAAGGATAATAAAAAGAACAGAAAGAGCAAAAAGATCAATATACTTGCAGATCAATCAAGCATCCTAACTTTTACTATACTGATTGCTTCTGTTTCTTAGATTTTCTCAGGCATGATGTTGCCATAATCTATCAAGTACATGTACCGAGCATTGGTCCACTCAGTAGTGCCGATTGAATGATCAGAATAATTTCCATACACAAGTGACCAAGTCATATACAAGTCGCTTGGTATTTTGGTCTCAGCTCGCACATTCATCATCCACATCTCCCATCCTACCCATCATCCACCCTTCCCTCATTCATTATTCATTATTCCCAACCCATTTATTCTTTTATTCTTGGCCCATTTGACCTCAGGAAATTTTCTATTGTTTTATCCTCGGTTATGACCCTATTGTTTTATATTCACTTCCTATTGTCTCATTCTTGGCCACATTCCTATTATCTTATTTGGCTACATTTTCATTGTTCTATTCTCATCTACATTTCTTTGTTCTATTCTTGAACATTGTGGACAGTACCTCCACATTCTCTTCATACCTTATTGTTTTCTCCATATCTTATGCCACTCTGATTCCACATCTCGCTTCTTAACCTATATAAGTAGTTTCCTTCCAGTCCTGAAAACAATTGGTAAAAGAGTTTGTTTGAGATTGTTAAGTCTGCGTGTCAGGCGCTTAGCTAGTACTTCCGAAGGGGTTTTCCGGGTTAGTGCGAAGGTCCGTAACGGGGCCGAAGACCGAGATCGGGATCGGACGGACTACGGACGGAGATGGAGGCGCCGGAAGTTTAGGGCAGGTCACGGAATAGATCAATCCGGTCACTGAGGGGTTCGAGGTCGAAGGGACTTGGCTTCAACTTATGTGTTGCGCCCTCCTTGATCGTCTGTCCCTAATTTCGGAGAGGAGAAGGAGATTCACCGGAGTGAGCTGGAACTGGGTGGACTAAGATGATATTCGTACTAGCGAACAGTCTAGTTGACTGAGAGACTATATACATGCGACTGCCTTGTACTATCTTTGCCGGTAATAAAACAAGAGGGAAGGGAGTACAAGGGGGTTAATATAAAAGAGAGAACAAGGGAGCGAGGTACGCGATAGTCCTGCGCGTCGGTTATCAAAGTATTGAGTCTCGGTCGGGGACGGACTCGGAGGTGGTGTCTCGGACGCGACGGGATCGGAAGCGGTCAGTGGACTCTGGGTCGGACTTTGTCGGGAACGGAGATTACGGAAAACGATCCTTCGTCCTTTCGGTCGGAAAGGTCTCGGAATAAGGAGGGGTGGTTGTGGGGGTTGTTGGAGGTATGGGCTATAACAGAGATCTGTGCTGTAATATCAGCCATTGTAGCTGAGTAAGCAGTGTGGGAATAGAGTGATGTGACAGACATGGTCTGCAATGAAATCAAGTTGGACAAGGTCATTGATAGAATGATGAGAGGATGGAATCCTGACTCAAAAGATATGTCATAGACAAATGGTTGAGTAGTAGACCATAGGTCATTGATTGAATGAAAACTGGTATGACTTGATTTTCTAGGTGAATATCCTGGGTGATGGTAGAGGAAGGTTGTAGATGTGTTGTATTTATTTTCTCTAAGTATATGCAGCCCATTGTGAGATGCAAAGCTTTTGAGTTTGGCTAAGCACCAACCCAGGGAGGCAGCTACAGGAGATGCATAAGTATGTGACAGTCACATGTGAATGCTCCTGATGCTATTAATATTTAGTATCAGCATGAGTGCCTTCTGATATGTATCAGTATATATTCCCAGTGTGTGTAGACAGCAGGATGTATGCCCTGATTGATCTAGCCCAATATGGCTCGACATCACATGTAATCATGTCATTGTGCATCTGGATATACAAGGGACCATTTGGCCATTTAGCAATGATGGAGTCTGTGGAAAATATGGGTAAAATCATAGATAAATTGTAGTACACTTAATAGTGTATTTCCACTCAGTCCAGGGATGTGAGCAACCACACAATAATAGCAGCCTGGTATAGTGTTGCAAGCTGTTAAATCCATGATATCAAGCCCCGGTTTACTTGGTAGTACTGACTGAATGACCCTTACCAATTAATCCCACACACCAGTGACAAATTGTTCCTCACTAGTATGTGGTCTCAGCTTGGTACATTTGGCACATTATTTGGTTCACTTCACTCATCCCACCCCCTCTATTCCTTATTAATCTTTCATTCCCCATCCTGTTCCTTACCCATTTCCCTTTGAGATATTTGCTATTCACTTATTATTCGGTCACAGCCCTATTGTTTTATATTCGGCCATTTTTCTATTGTTCTATTTTCATCCACACTTCCGTTATTTTATTCTCAGCCATATCTCATTATTCTATTCTTGATCATTGTGGACAATACCTCTACATACTCTGCATACCTTATTATTCTCTATTCCTTATGCCACCCTGTTCCACATCTGGCTTCTTAACCTATATAAGTAGTGAATATATGTAGATAGTTCTTCACTCTGAATATCAACTAGGTTTACACCTTCCTGCTCTCCCTTCCTCTGTCTAAAGTCCTTTACTCAGGCCAACACTCTCAGCACTCTTGTCAAGTATACATACTGAGACCCATTAATTTGGCAGTGCCAACCGAGCAGTCATCCTACATCCACGTCCAAGTGTCTATGCTGCATGCATGTCACTTGGTACACCAGTCTCGGTTCAGCACATCCACCACCCACACTCCTTGTCCTTACCCCTCACATACTCTATGCCACTCACCATCCATTAATCCCACCATGCCTACTCCTCATCCTTCAATCCATCTCACCTCAGGACTTCCTGTCCTTGTATTATCCTTGGCCATGGCTACATTGTTTTATAATCAGTCGCTTCCTATTGTCCTATCCTTGGACACATTTCTATTATACTATCCTTTATTGTTCTATCCCTGTTTTACATGCCTTCATTCTAATTTTACTCATTGTGGAAAATAACCACATGCTTTGCATACCTTGTTGTCTCACATTCCTTATTCCACATGTCGCTTCTTAAACCTATATAAGTAGGGCTTGCATGTACATATTTCCTCATTCTGGGTATCGACTAGGCTTAGGCCCTTCTACCTTCTTCTCCTCTGTTAAGTCCTCTACTCGGGACAGCATCATTGGCATCCTCCCGAGTACCCTGTCTGTTTCAAATTAGTGGCATGTATGGAAGAGTAGGGCACAATACACAAGTACATTGAAGCCAAAGCCACTACTCCTGGCCTGTAGGACTTAGCCGCTCCCGTCCGACATCTTGGCAGTCCCAAAGTTCATCAGTACCTGCAGCTTGACAACTCTCCTGGGTATATCTTCTATCCCAAATCAGTAGCATGCATGGAAAGTAGGGCACAACACATGAGTACGTTGAAGCTAAGCCACTCTGACCAGCCTGCAGGACTTGGCCGCTTCCCACCAGCATTGTGAAGTTGGCACTATTGCAATAGTGCTTGGCCCACACATTTTCAGCATTGCTGGTACCTGACAGTATATTCAAAGTCACACTACTTCCCATGTTTTTCACTTCTTACAATTATGCCCCCATTGGTAAGTCCAAAGTTGCGTCAGGTCTGAGCTGATGTCAGTTGGTCCAAAGTCATGCATTCGAGGTCTTAGGGACTTGGCTTCAACTTGTATATTGCACCCTCCTTGATGGTCAGTCCCTTATTTCGGAGATTTGGAGATATAGAGGTTTGGAGTTCAGAGGGTGAGTGGGAATACTAAGTTGATATTCGAACTAAGGTATAGTACAGAATTCTGGAGGTATTTATACATACAGTCCTTATTGTAACTAATTAGGAATATCCAAGAGAACAATAAGATGAACAAAGATGGGTTACAAAAGAAATCTACATCTGGTGTTACAATAAGACTATTGTTTGACAAGAAAGGAAAGAGGTCCGAGGTCCAAGGTAATTGTTATTAGTCAGACTCAGAGGTGATGGGGTGGGTTCAGACTTGGTTCAGGGAGATCTTGTTCATAGCAGCCTATGTCTGATGTCTGAGTTGTCGGGGTTATATCAAGGATATAACAGTGCCCCCCTGTTAGGACCAAGCCTCAAAGTCCTGGTGTCTAATGATGGTGGAAGTTACTGTGGGAAGATTATGTGATTAGGTGTCGAAAGAAGGTATAAAGGTAAAGGGGGGGACCCTTTTTCATGGTAGCTCAACCATGTCCTCACCAACCACCCTGTCAAGCTTCAGATACTGACGGAGTTTGCTACTGCCGAGGGGTGTTGGCGAAAGGTCGGACGGACTATGGCCAAGTCATGCAAGCCAAGAGTAGTGGCGTTGGCTTCAACGTACTCGTGCGTTCTGCCCTACTTGCCATGCGTGCCACCTATTTGCAACAGACAGATACTCGAGGGGATGCTGATGATGCCGGCCCGAGTCGAGGACTTAACAGAGGAGAAGAAGGTAGAAGGGCCTAAGCCTAGTCAATACCCAGAATGAGGAAGTATGTACCTACTTATATAGGCTAAGAAGGGACATGTGGAATAAGGAATGTGGGACAACAAGGTATGCAGAGCATGTGGTTATTGTCCACAACGAGTAAAATTAGAACAAGGAATGCAAAGCGGGGATAGAACAATAAAGGACAGAATAATAGAATGTGTCCAAAGATAGGACAATAGGAGGTGCCAGACTATAAGACAAGGCTTGTAACCAAGGATAGTACAAGGACAGGAAGTCCCGAGGTGAGATGGACCGAGGGGTGGGCATGTGGGTGGTGGAGGTACCGAGCAGAGACCGGCATACCAAGTGATGTGCATGTGGCATGGTCACTTGGTCGTGGACCTAGGATGGTTGCTCGGTCAGTACTGCCAACGGATGGGTCTCAGTACGTGGACTTGACACACCCCCATAATAGACAACAAAACTGCTCTTATAGAGCAGGTGAGACAGGCTTTGGAGATGCTCAAGAAAGTCCAAGCTGAGAAGAAGTGGAGGGCCAAGGAGGAGGCCAAAAAAAGGTGGAAGGCCAAGGAGGAGGCCAAGGAGGCCAAGTGAAAGGCCAAGCAGGAGGCTAAGCAGAAGGTCAAGCAGGAGGCTGAAAAGGCTGAGAGAGAGGCCAAGGAAAATGCCAAGAAAATGGCCAAGGAGGAGGCTGATCATTTGGCCAAGGAGGCAGCTGAAGAGAAGGCCAAGGAAGAAGCTGAAAAGCTCTGAAAGGAGGAGGAGGCCAAGAGGCTCTGAAAGGAGGAGGCTCAGAAGAAGACCTCCAAGAAGGCAACTCGAAAAAAGGTGGTCAAGAGCTCCAAGATGATTTTGGAGCTATCAATGATAGTGGAGGACATGCTCCAGGAAGGGGGCTCTTTGGGGGTTCCTATGATGATGAGGATGGTGTTGTACCTATCTGAAGTGGGCAGCTTTTCAATGAAGTCCATTGAGATAGAGTTCCATGGTCATTTGGGAATCAGTAGTTGTTTGAGTAGTCGTCTCTGTGGTTTAGACCTCATGCATGTTGTACAAGATTTAACATAGGACTTAATGGAATCTTGGAGTTCATGCCAGACAAAATATCTATGTATGAGTTCTAATGTCTGATTCTTCCTGAAGTGTCCAGAGATTGGGTGGTCATACTTGTCTTGTAGCACTCAGAGTTGGAGGTTTCCATGATCAGAGACATAGATTCTTTATCAAGGAGGAGAAGTCTATCCTCGGTGGTGGTCTATCAATTGGTGGGGTTGTCCATTCAGGATGAGGCTACAGGGTCTTCTTGGAGTGATGCTCAGATGTCCTTATGGAGTTGTTCTATGTCCATGATCATCACAGCTCACATGACCAGAGAGTATAGGGAGGTGGCTCAGAGTGACAATACAAGTTGTTCCATTGTAAACACTGGTCAGAGGTTCTGCAGATTAATATTGGTGTAGTCACTTCCCCCCTCTTTAGGGTAGACATCCCATCATCTAGTGAGTGTGTTGGGTTTAGCACTGAGGTGACCTGGTCGGAAGCAGATTACCATGTTGAAATGGGTGAGGTATTCGGACCATTGGACCTGCTGATGGGTTAGTAGCTTGGTTATAGAGAAATATTCCAAATTCTTGTGGTTGGTGATTATGTCAATCAGATCTGCTGATCCTTCTAGGTAGTGTCTCCAGGTTTTGAACACTTCAAAGATGGCCAGTAGTTCCTTGTCATGTACATCATAGTTCAGTTCTGGGGGGGCAAAGGTTCAAGAGTGGAAGGCAATTGGGTGGATGTCATTGTCCGTCTGTGATATGGTGGACAGGATTGCAGCCAGGGCCTAGTTGGAGGTGTTGGTTTCAATGATGAGTTGGGATCTGGGGATCTACTGTGTGAGGACCGGGGCCATAGTGAATGCCTTTTTGAGCATCTCAAAAAATTTTCTGCAATTCTCAGTAAAGTTCCATGGAGTGTTTTTTTTGTGTGAGGCAGGTTAGTGGAATAGTGATGTTAGAGTAATTGAAGATGAAGTGTCGATAGAAGTTTGCAAAGCCGAGGAAAGACTGGATGTCTTTAATCTTTTGGGGTTCAGGCCATTCTTGAATGACTTTGACTGTATCGTCGGCCATGGTTAGGCTGTTGGGTGAGAGGATATATCTGAGGTACTCCACAGTGTTGGTGTAGAAGGAGCATTTGTCTGCTCAGGCATACAGGTGGTTCATCCAGAGACATTGGAGGACTTCTTTAACATGATTTCTATGTTCCTCTAAGTTGTAGGAGTAGATCAGGATGTTTTCTAGATATACTAGTACGGACAGATCAAGGAGGTCAGAGAAGACATCATTCATGAATCACTGGAAGGTAGCCAGGGAGTTTGTGAGTCTGAAGGGCATCACACTCCACTTGAAATATCCATAGCATGTGTGGAAGGTGGTTTTCCATTCATCACATTCTCGGATGTGTACTAGGTGGTACACATGTCGCAGGTCTATCTTGGTGAATATTCAGGCTTTTTGGGGGCTGTCCAGGAGGTCAGAGATTCAGGGGAGTGGGTAGTAATCCTTCTTCATTATCTTGTTTAGTCCACAAAAGTCGACACATAGGCATAATGATCCATCTTCCTTTCAGGCGAAGAGGACTGGAGTGCCCCCAGGGGAGCATGAGGGTCGTATAAACCCTGTGGATATGTTCTCATCTAAAAACTCTCAGAGGGATTTCAGTTCACTTTCAGAGAGAGAATAGATTGGACCAAATGGGGGTGATGTGCCTTCCTCCAATTCGATCTTGAGGTCATATGATCAGTGAGGGGCCAGGGTGGAGAAGAGGCAGAGGTTCTGGTCAAAGCAGCATTGGCATCCTTGAGGCATGAGTTTGCCGTCTTTGCCAAGTTATGTGGTCAGGTCTGAGGTTGTCTTATTTGGGGTCTGGCTGGGGTTTGGAGGTCTGGTGCTCGTACTGGGGGTTGGAGCTGTTGGTGCCCTGTTTCTGTCGTTCTGACATTCATGGACTTTGGATGTGGAGCCCTCTTGAGACATTTCAGAACACCATTCCCAGTAGCAAGAGTCGATCAACTGAACAGTCAGCACAGTTGTTGTAGGGAGTCAGGCTTCTCTATGCAGGTGATTTCATCCTTGATCCTATTGGGCAGGCCATTGTAGTACTGGCAGTGGAGTGCGATGTCTCCCCACTGGACACGAATGGCAAGTCTATTGAATTTGACCACATATTTGTGATGTGTTGGTTGTCATGCATTTGGAGGGCTTTGAGGTCAGCTTTGGCATCTCCTTCTAGATCGTGAAGGCTAAAGTTGGCTTTTAGTTTGGAGATAAATTCATGGTAATCAAAGAGCCAATATAGGTCATTGGAGGAGGAGAGACCTGGTTCGAAGTAGTCCAAGGCAGTACCAGTTAGGTACAACAGTACATAGGTCACTTTGGCACTGTTGGAGTCAACAGTGTCAGGGTGGTCTCAAAAGTTTAAGGTATACTGCACCAGGAATGGTTGTAGTTTTTTTGCATCAGAGCCATTGAAGGGGTTGGGGTCCCAAATCTTGGTTCAAGCAGATGACTTCTTTGAGCCTGACAGGTGATTGGTCAGCATGATGATGGCTTCTGCCAAGTTTGGTTTGTCATTCACATGGTCCAAGGGTGGCATGGGGGGTTCTAGGAGGGGGTTTGATGAGTGTTCAGCTGGTGGGTCTGGGGCTGGTGGAGGGTTTGGTGGTGTATAGACATCAGGTTCTATGGCAGGTAAGCTTGGGGTCAAAGATGCGCGGCATACCAAAGCTACTCTAAGTTTGAATGGCTCTGATTTGCTCACTATCTCTCATAGATGATCAGGAGTGGGAGTTTGAATATATTGTTAAGTCCAAAGTCACGTCAGGTCCAAGCTGATGTCAGTCGGTCCAAAGTCATGCATTTGAGGTCTTAGCGACTTGGCTTCAACTTGTATGTTGTGCCCTCGTTGATCATCAGTCCTTTATTTTGGAGATTTGGAGATATAGAAGTTCGGAGTTCAGAGGGTGAGTGGGAATATGAAGTCAATATTTGAACTAAGGTATAGTACAGAATTCTGGAGGTATTTATACATACAGTCCTTATTGTAACTAATTAGGAATATCCAAGAGAACAATAAGATGAACAAAGATGGGTTACAAAAGAAATCTATATCTGGTGTTATGATAAGACTATTGTTCAATAAGAAAGGGAAGAGGTCCAAGGTCTGAGGTGATTGTTATCAGTCAGACTCGGAGGTAATAGGGTGGGTTTGGACTTGGTTCAGGGAGATCTTGTTTGTAGCACCCTATGTTGGATGTCCATGTTGTTGGGGTTATATCAAGGATATAACACATGAGTAATTCACTCTTAAATGGCCAGCCAAAATTATTATATTTTTTTGGTAGTCAATTCAAGACTGATTTGTTGAATGATTTTCTGAGAAAGGGAGGTTGTCAGGCCTTGGTAATGCCAAAGGTATAGTCAGGAACTGGCCAAGTCCTGCAGGCCAGTCATAGTGGCTTGGCTTCAATATGCTCGTACATTGCACCCTACTTCCTGTGTGTGCCACTGATTTGGGACAGAAGAGGTGCTCGAGAGGATGCCGAGAGTATTGGCCTGAGTGGAGGACTTCTAAACAGAGGGAGGAGAGCGGGAAGGTGTAAACCTAGTTGATACTCAGACTGAGGAACTATGTACATGCATTCACTACTTATATAGGGTAAGAGGGAGAATGTAGAATAAGGGTGGCATAAGACATGGAGAAAAGAATAAGGTATGGAGACCATGTGGATGTATTGTCCACAACGATCTAGAATAGAACAATATGATATAAACAAGAATAAGACAATGAGATATGATCGATAATAAACAAGTAGGAGTGTGCGGGAAAATTGAACAATAGAGGGTGGCCAAATATAAAACAATAGGGCTGTGACCAAGCAATAAATGAATAGTGAATGTCCTGAGGGTAAACGGGCCAAGGGAAGGATGGGGAATAGAAGAATAATAAAGAATAGGAGGGTGGAGTAGGGAAAGTGAACCAAATAATGAACCAAATGTACTGAGCCAAGACCATGTTCTAGTGAGGAATGACTTATCACTGGCATGTGGGATTAACGATAAGGGTCGTTTGGTTGGTACTGCCAAGTGAACTGGAGCTCGGTATTGTGGGCTTGACAGAGGTTTGGAATCCAATATACTGATCCTGGTTAAGTGGTCCTTCATGTCCATCTAGGTGTATGTCTCAGGTGACTATGGGGATGGGGTTATTTAGGTAGATAATTATTTGTAATAACTATCTAATAGATGTGTTTGGAATCTATTATATTCCACCATGGGCAGCCCTCCACGGCGACATGAAGGTTTTAGGTTTGGCTAAGTGCTGACCCAGGGAGGTGGCTATGGGGGATGCGGGAGTGAGTGACAGTTGTTTGTGAACAACTCTGGTACTGTCAACATATAGTACCAGCATGAGTGTGATGTGATATGTATTGGGAATTATTCCCAGTGTGTCTGGACAGCAATAATATTGCCCTGATGAATCTAGCCCGATATGGCTCGGGGTCATGTGACTGTATCTGTGAATATGCAGGGGGCCGAGTGACCGCCTGGTAATGATGGTCTCTATAGAAAGTGCGAGTAAAATCACAGTTAAATCATAGTAAACTCAATATGATGTTCCCATTGGGTCCAGGGATGTGAGTGACGACGATAAAGCTGATAGCCTGGTATAATGACACGAGCGATCCAAACTTCATCGATTACGACGATAAACAATGTTCTTTGAGTGCAAGACTAGTTTGTTATTTCCTATCTATCTATCTCTTACAGAGATTCTGAGTCCTGAATATAATGACCACCGTAACTATGCTGAGATGGTGTCTATATGCGGTCGACCCAATGTGGGTTGCCACTCCTTCAATCTAGTTCTGTTTGCCCTGTCCCCATGGTCCTACTCAATGTGGAAATGCTTCCTACTGCTTCTTGCAGTGCCCTCGACTCTATCTTTGGCATCGAGCCCTGTTTCTCTGCTGGTGAGTGCGTGTCACCTGCATATATGCACCCCAGATGTCTCTTCTCTTGTCCCCTAGCCCATGAGTGGTACATCCCTCTATCTCCATATGCTCTATGACCTATTTCCTCCCCATAGACTCTGTTCCAGGTGCGTCTACATCTGTCTCGTCCCACTTCTATTCCTCCCTTGTGGGCGCCTAGCGTATAGGCCGCCGTGTCTATATATATGTGCGGTACTCTTCATATATACTTTTGGGTATTTGTAATATTACTTTTAGTTCTTTTCCAGGGCTCTCTTATTTCTAAATATATCTTTAAGTCTGTCTCTCTACATGAAATGCACTTCTCTGTGCTCCCGACCCTGTATCTCCTCCTTCGTCTCCTCCTATCCTTTACCCCTCCTTCTCTCGTCTCAACAGTCCAGTGGACAATTTCCCATTCCCCAACAATCATCATTGGCCCTCTGCAAGATGACATCCTATGAAGTCTGGAAAGGACAGAAGTTTGACCTCACAATTTATCAAACCTTTGGATGCGAGGCATACATTCACATCCAGAAGAAGAAGTGTGGAATGCTTGGACCTCATTCCAGAAAATGCATCTGCCTTGATTTCAAAGATGGATTCAAGGGCTGGAAGGTATACAACCCTGCAACATACAAGGTATGGTCTCCAGGGACATCATCTTTGACAAATCATCATTCTCTGATATAGCTGTGGAACCTCATAATGATAACATCACTGACACCATTCTTCTATGTGCCCTCTGGCCAAATGAAGGGGGTGACCCAGCTAACCCTGACTTCCCAGGCAGTGATGACCAGGGGCCACCACCTTCACCAGTACCTGGCCCATATCCTCTACATCCAGTGCCTAAAAATCCAGTAGCTCTAGGTACAACTCCACATCCTCCCTCCAACCATGACAGATTCTCACCCTCTTGGAAGGATGGCAAGAATCATTTAGAATGACCACTCATGCCCAGCTATAGCTTTAGCAGATTATTGCCACTGCCATTGAATGAGATAATGGCAGATGATGTGGAACATCTGGGAATGCATCACATGACAGAGTCATGCACATATGGGGATGTGATGCCAACATCATTTTATGCAGAATCTGGATTATATATCTACCTAGAAATTCACACAGAATACTTACAACAGGTCTATACATATGGTGAGTCAAGTCTGCATGAGAATGCATAAGGTGAGTGATCAGCACAACTGCATACACCCACCGATACATCATTCATGGCACATTCCCACTCAACTCATGCCTTACAAACCACACGACCACTTTCCTATTGTATTCAGCACCCTATTCCATCCATCAGACACAGAATGCAATGGGTCCAGGAAGTTTTCAAGCTGCCAGACACAGTTGGAGCCAAAAGTGTTTACAGATATATGCCATGTAAACAAGCAATTCTTCAAGGGGAATTTATAGAGAAAGCCTCCAGAGAGGGAGCAAGTTTTATTTCAGATTCAACAGTCCCTGCACACATTCAAGGGCTGCACATATTCATCATTATTCTCATTTCATATCACTTTCTATTCGATATCAACACTGGTTGCATTATTACCAAACATGTCAGCCACTTCATGAATGCTTTGGCACACATGCTTGAAGGGGGGGGTGTAGGTAAATGAGCAACTTGCAACAGTGGTTTAGAGAACTGAGTTTTATTTAAATATACCTAAGTATTTATGTAGGGTGCAAACATGCATCTCACCCCTGAGAGTCTTCAGACAAGAAGGCACATACATACACCAATTGTAAAAAGCCAGGACACACTGCCAAAATGTGTTGGGCTAAAGGTGGTAGCAGAGAAGGCCAGGGGCCAAGGCAGAAGAAAAGATCCAAGTTCAACGGGATGAAAGGGAAAGGGAAAGGCAAACCCAAAGCCAACATAGCTGATGAAGATGAGTCTTCTGGAGGAGACAACGATAGATCTATGGCATTCATCAATTACGATTGTTCCACCTTCATCAGAGATGGAAGAGACGATACTATCATTCTAGATACAGGAGCTAGTTTTCACATGACTCTGCATAAAAATATGCTTGAGAACTACAGAAGCTTCCCTACTCCACACACGATTCGGCCAGCCGATCAAGGCAGCTTTGATGCATACGGCAGCAGACAACCCAAGATAATTACTAGAGTTAGAGGGAAAGCAGTCACATTGACATTGAAAGATACACTATATGCTCCAAAATTTTCCTTCACCCTTATTTCCATAGGCCGATGCAATGATGCCAGGAACCAGACAGAGTTTGCATCACAGAAATGCACAATCAAAAATTTGTCCAGCCATATTTTATTACAGGCACCTAAATTACATGGCCTATATCGATTGGAAAATCAGTCAACTCAACATTCCACAAAGCTATGCTTAACTGCCATCGAGACACACTGCAGGCTAGGGCATATATCTTACAAGGCCCTTAAGCGCGTGATGGTTTGTGGCATGGTTTACAGCCTAGAGCTTTCACAGGCTAGAGAAAAATTCACCTGTGATGCTTGTATTAGAGCTAAGATTACACACAAACCACTCCCAAAAGAATCAAGTGAGCATTCAAAGAAAATATGTGATAAAATATACTCTGATATATGGGGACCGGCAAGGCACATTACTATCGACAAAAAGTCTTACTATGTCTCTTTCATGGATGATCCCTCAAGGGAATCAGTGCTCTATCTAATAAGCACCAAAGATCAAGTCTTTGCCAAACACAAATTGTATGAGGCAATGATGCTTTGGCAGAGGAATGCGTGCATCAAAATGCTTCTCTCATATTGAGGGGGCGAATACACAAGTGCTGAATTCAATAATTATCTAGACAAGCAAGGCACTCGCCATCAATATACTGTTCACGACACTCCCAAGCAGAATGGAGTGGCTGAGCACCTTAACCGCACATTGGTTGAAAAGACTTGTGTGATGCTTCTAGATTATAATCTCCCTAAGTTCCTATGGGGATATGCCATTCAGCATGCCAACTACCTTAAAAACTGCATGCATACACAAGCTCTACCAGACAAGACACCTTATGAGATGGTCCATCATCAAAAACCAAATTTACAAGATGCTCATGAATGGGGGATGGATGTCTATGTTAAAATCAAACAAGATGATAAGCTACTACCTAGAGCCAAGAAAGCTAAGTGGATTGGCCATTCTGCGCAAAGCGATGGCCACTGCATCTACTGGCCAGACAGTTGGTGGGTATCTGTGGAGCAAAATATTGTATTTGAAGGACCAAAATTACCCTCAATTGCTCCTATTTTACCTACTGATGACCAACTAATTACTGCGCCAAAAACCACTAAGTACCAGCCAATACCACCTGCACCAGCACCTACCCAAGTGCCAGTATTATCATGGTGAGAGCTTCATCGAAGAAATAATCGAGCACATGCCAGAGAACGATTTGAAAAATATACAGCCAAGTCAAACAGACGTGAGCAGATCTAAAGAAGCTCTTCCACTTAGAAGAAGTGAGAGAATATGCTTATTGCAAGAAAGAGCCTCAAATATTAGCTTGGGCAACAGATCTCAAGCTGGAGACGCCGCACACACTAATATAACTACTCTCACTTGCAAAGACATCAATGATAATACACTGAACGATATCGTGCATAATTCAGATTATAATACTGAAGAAGACAAGAGGAATACATGCGACTATCTAGCAATAAGCGCTGAACCCATAAGTGCCGAAGAAAATAATTTTGCATATCTATCTAATGATTTGCAATTACCTACAATGACCATAGATGCCCTCGACAACTCTACATGAAAAATGGCCATGGACATTGAGTTCTGATCGCAAATCGACAAAGGCACCTGGGAGCTTACTAAACCTTTGCTGGGTGTAAATATCATCAGTAGCAAGTGGACTCACATTATGAAAAGAAATCAGAAAGGCCATATAGTTCGTGCAAAGTCAGGGCTCATTGGTCAAGGCTTCACACAAACTTTTGGAGTCAATTATGATGAGACATATGCACCAGTCATATGTATGACATCATTGGCACTATATGCGCTATAGTGGCTAGGAATAATTGGCCGATACATCAAATGGATGTGGATGTTGCACATTTAAATGCACCACTTGAAGAACCTATATATATGCTGCCAGGATATTTCGAAGAACAACATGACAACGTATCATTGCTGAAGAAATGCATATATGGGCTCAAGCAATTGGGCAGAGAATGGTATAAGTGTCTATCGAATGCCCTCTATTCTATTGGATTTACAAAATCAGCCTCAGATGCTGCCATATTCCATAGACATGGGCCAAACGACTATGTGATCATGAGCCACTGTAGATGACCTCACCATAATGGCTACAGACAATATTATATTGTGGGGCATCAAAGAAGATCTTGAAGCCATCTTTAAGATGAAAGACCTTGAAGAAATCCATTGGCTCCTCAATCTGAAGATTGAATGAGACAAATTGGCCGGTACGATAAACTTCTCACAAGAAGCATACATTGACAAAATACTCGACCAATTTAATCTACAAGACGCAAAAACACATGCGACTTCATTAGATCCTACATGCAAACTATCCAAAGAACAATGCCTGACTACTGATGCCGAGAAGAAAAGCATGGAGAAAATTCCATACCGGCAGGCAATTGGTTCACTCATGTGGGCAGTAGTAGCTACCTAACCAGATATTTCATTTGCAGTTTCCATATTATCTCAGTTCTTAGAAAATCCAGGGATTGCTCACTGGAATGCAGTAAAAAGTGTGTTTAAATATTTGAAAGGGATGAAAGAGAAGAAGTTGGTCTTAGGGAAGAGCCAAGATGGCATTATAGGATACTCTGATGCTGACTGGGCCTCACAAGATCATCAACACTCCATATTGGCATACATCTTTCAAATCGACTCTGGGAGCATCTCATGGAGCTGTCAAAAGCAGACGATCGTTGCCCTCTTGTCTACTGAGGCTGAGTTCATTGCATTAACTCATGCCACAAAAGAAGCTATATGGCTAAAAAATTTCATAACCAAAGTTTTCCAGCCAATAAAAAATCCTATAAAAATTTATGCTGACAACCAATCAGCTATTGCAATAGCCTACGGTAATCAGCAACATTCAAGAACAAAACATTTCAATATTTGACTCTATTTTATCCAAGACATGATTGAGGGGAAGAAGATTCAAATAGAATATCTCCCAACCAATCAAATGGTTGCAGACATCCTCACAAAGTGTCTACCAGGATCCAGAGTGAAGATTCTCATTGAAAAGCTTGGCATATATTGAGCTTGAGGGGGCGTGTAGGGTGCAAACATGCATCTCACCCCTGAGAGACCAATCTCAATATATTGTATTTTTATATTGATTTCGATGTCATTCTGTGCGCAATTCTATTCTAAAATTTTTGATTATATTTTTATATTTTTACTCTCCATATTGAGAGAGTTATTGTGTAGACATGCTTGGCCGGCTCCCTGGGAAGGGACCAGGAGGTTGGCTCCATAACAAAGAGGATAGGGGCCGGCTCAAGGATATATACGGGTGAAACAACACCCGTGTATGCCTTCCTCTTCAGTGGTTGACAACACTGAGGAGGTGAGCCATTTGTATGAATAAATATGACTTTATGATTGATTTTCATTTATTTACTTTGTAGTGATATTCCATAGATTGCTCTATAAACTCTCCAACCTACCGCCTAAGTTGCTCATAATCTTATCAATTTATTCTACAGTGAAAATAAAAGAAATCAATATTAAAATTACATTAAATTATACATCAGGATCACCTTCTCAGTGAATGTCAACCACTGAGGAGGAGCATATGCGGGTGGTGTTTCACCCGCATATAGCTATGTGCTGGCCCCTAAGCGCTAGCCTGGTGAGGGGCCAACCTGCTGGTCCTTTCCCAAGGAGCCCGGCCACGTGCGTCGCGTCGAACGGAAGCAAATCCGTACACGCGTGTAAGTATCGTACAATGTAAAATAGAAATAACATTTACAGCGTTTATAGTCAAATCAACTGTAATTATAACTGGTCACCAGATTTCTGGATCAGCACTTAGATGGGACAAAATGGGGATTGTGCCTCCTCCATCCACATATATATACAACCAAACTAGGTTTACGCACACTCCGTAGGTACAATAATACATTAGCTACAATACTTCATACCACTCCCACCTACTCCAACCTCTTAATCAATACAGCCAATTTCTTTTCAGGAGTAACTAAATCACCCATTTCAACTTGATAAAGTTACAGATGCAAACTGTCTGCTTTAAAAATCAATGCCCTCTGTTCCTGGCAGAAAGAGGCTGCTGCGAAGAAATGTCCAACAACATATGACCAACAACCAGGGTGTTATATGTCTGGTGTCCGACATAGTTCTCCACCATGTTGAGAAACAAACGAGTGCACATGATGCCCGGAATGACAAACTCCCAACTTGAAAACAATATTTCTGTCAGGAATGTCTTCTGAAAAATCATAAACTGACATACCTAAGTGCAACCCATACAATGTTTCGAGAGGCATAAATAAAAACCAAGGTGTTAGCAAGCAAAGAAATAAAGGCACTATGGAAGTGCCATGTCATCATAGTGTAGAGGATAGCAACGTTGTCATTTACGTTAAAAAGTAGAGCAAACTGCCTCATGTTAGCACCGCTAGAATAAATATCATTGGAAAATATCAACTAACTTGTCACGAATGAGGACCTTGAGTGATGGTGACCCATATTCGGAGATGTATATTGTCCATGCTTTGTACAGCATGCAGAGGGAGAGGATGGCTTCGATGACCATTGCAGGAACATGAATAAGAAAACCGAACTTTGACATGGTAGGAGTGTAGCATCCAGTGAAGGTATATATTGAAGGTAATGCCGCGCCTGTTCAGGTCATGAAACACAATTAAGGAATAATTTTTTGCAGATGGCCTCACCAACTGGGAAAAAAAAAATACAAATGACTATCCAGGCGGCTATTACAGACAAAATCATGCCAGCAATGCAAAATTTTACTTTTTTATCGCGATGAAAGGCGACATAGATCTGTGCATACACCTATGTATCAGGAGACCTTGTGCTTGAAATGAAGAGCATACTCGGACAGCCAGTATAACTATCAACCATCGAGTTAGTATCTGCTTATTCAACGGGAAATGGCTAACCTTGTACACTGGCGAATATGAGCACTCCGCTGTTCGATGTCTATCAAAATGAGTTTATGTCATCGAGGCGGACGTACGTACGATGCAGCCTCCCAATGCAAGTAATTTCTGCAGCTGAAGGAGCCATGAGGATTCAATGAAACAATCTCGGCAGGTCCGATTGTACGCTTACAACTTTAAAGGCTAAATCAGCATGGGAACACCAGTCAGAGTATGAATTGATAATTCACATTATCGGACAGAGATCGGTGAAATAAGACTTCAATGCCACATCATCATTATCGTCATTATCCTAAATCTTGTCTATGAGATTGGGACAATAAACACACCCGCGAGATCAAAAGTCCGTGAGACAAGTACGAAGTAGCGAACCTGTGGAAATTTCACATGAGTACCTCAGAATTTTGATAATTCATAGGGGGGCAGATAGAGACTAACGAAAATAAACAACATTATTCCAAGGGAGTATCGGCGATTCCAAATCAAGGTAACCTGATATAGGTCTAGAAAAAATATAGCAGCATGAAGAAACGGAACCAACTTCGGCATTAAGGGTGAGGGCTGTATGGATGTCGGTGGATGGAATGAACTCCAGTCGACATACTCACCATAATCATATATCAAGAGGGTCAACGATGCAACCCATGAGTATTTGGTAGCATTGACTGCATAAACAAGTGGATCATAGTCAGGCGTCGTAGGATATACTTGTAAACGAGGACTTGCCTGCTATTAAGGCTGTATTTATCGATTGAGAAACTTGGGAATCAAGCCGTGGGGAAAGAGACATTCTGTATAGCGAGTGTGCGAGTGTGCCAAGAGATTGAGGCTGATCTTTATGGTGCTCCGGGACATAAGTTTAGTGCCCAATTGAGCCTGCAATTGAGCCTGCACCTAGCATTAAGTGATAACTTAGGGTATTATTTAGATGCATAACTCACCTAAGGGGCTGAATTTCCATCTCAACTCCTGTGAACACGAGAGTGGTGTCTTGATTGACCTGAGCAGTTCAAGGTTTGAAATTCCGCCGAGTGTGCCCTTTCATTCTAAGATATTTATCTGCCTGTACAGGATTAACTGTATGACACATGCTATGTAAGTTACAGGAATAAATGAGAACGAAAGAGGTCTCACCTCAGTCGATGTGGATAAACGCCTGAGGGATGAAAATTTTTCTACCGCCACTCTTATAGTGATAGGGACTGTAGACTGAAGGTATAGAAAAGTTAAATATAGCAACATAAAGAAAAAAATAGTAAATGTAGACTTATTCCACTTTCAACACTCCCCCTCGCTGTGACAACAGTTTGACTGGTGTAGTCAGCGAAATTAGATGTCCACAGTCACTCCCCCTATTTGAGATATTGACATGATCGTCACAGCACAGGACATACTCCAAGCATGGCAATAAACTTCTCATGCTTGGCGCGTGCTTTGTCGACATGTCGGCAAGCATATCAGCGATGGGTAAGTAGAGGAAAGCAACAAAATTGTCGACAACATGTTCACAGGTATAATGGAATTGTATATCAATGTGCTTTGAGTGGGCATGAAAGGTGGGGTCCTTGGTCAGGGCAATTGAGCCAGAGTTGTTGCTGTAAATCGTTGATGTGGACTGTCGGTGACCAAACATCTGTAAGAGCCGACACAACCACATTGCTTCCAACCACATTGCTTCCTTCGTCGCATGACAGCTTGCAACATATTCTGCTTCACATGTGGATGTGGTCACAACTGCCTGGTGTTTGAACTCCAGGAAATGGATCCTAGACCAAGTGTGAAAATGTAACAAGATGTAGAATAATGGTATGGACACATCCTGCAAGGTCCAAGTCCATGTTGAAGGGAAATGAGCAACTATTGGCAGTGGTTCAGAGATTTATTAGACAATCTAGAAATTATCACTCCTCAGTGATAGTCAACCACTGAGGGGTAGACATGTTAAGAATGTGAGCAGCAAGAGTCTTAATTGATATCTTGGCAAGGTTGTAACTTCGCAAGGTTTGGAGTAGGGCTTGGCTTCAGCTTATGTTCTGTGCCCTCCAGATCTCATCATATCCCTAGCTTCTGAGGAAGAGGTTTCAGAGTGAGGTTCACCTTGTTTTGAATTCTAAGTCAATTTTCTGACTACTGAGTTACTAATTTACATATGTATCTATAATATAAAATACAACTTTTGTGAGTCTAGGTGGGTTTTTAGTCAGCACTTTGTAAGCAATTATATAACCAAAATTATTATCTAACCTAAGCCCTAAGCCCAACCACACCCCAGTCATGTGACTGGTTCCACCATCACATCTCTCTCACGTGTCTCTTCTTCCTGTCAAGTACATGTACCAAGTGTCCAATAATTTGGCAGTGCCAACCAGATAGCCAGACTATGTTCACATACAAGTGCCCACGCTGCATGCAAATCACTTGGTATGCTGGTCTTGGCTCTGCACATCCACCATCCACATTCCCTGTCCCCATCCCTCATCCACTCTATGCCATTCAACATCCATTAATCCTACTATGCCTACTCCTTATTCCTCTACCCACCTCACCTTGGGACATTCTGTGCTTATTTGCTCCTCGGCCACAACCATTGTTTTATAGTTGGGCACTCCCTATTGTCCTATCCTTGGCCACATTCCTATTATTCTATTTCCATTGTCCTATCCTCGTTTACATTCTTCATTCTAATTTTACTCATTGTGGACAATATCCCCACATGCTCTGCATACCTTATTGTTCCACATTCCTTATTCCACATGTCACTTCTTAACCTATATAAGTAGGACATGCATGTACATACTTCCTCATTCTGGGTATCAACTAGGCTTAGGCCCCTTGTCTCCGCCTTCCTCTGTAAAGTCCTCTACTCGAGCCAGCACTTTCAGCACCCCCCAAGTATCTCCTCTGTCCCAAATTGATGGCACACATGGCAAGTAGGGTGCAATGCATGAGTACATTGAAGCCAAAGCCACTCCTTCTGGCCTGCAGAACTTGGCCGTTACCTGCCCGCATCTTCGGCATTACTGAAGCCTGACACTTCCCCCCATCACTTGCTAGAGTTATTACACAGATTGTGACTAAGGTATAAAGATTAAATTATTTCCAGAGTTGCACTGCAGCAGGGTTTGAAACTCTTCTTCATCTTTTCACTTCACACAGTGCTTGACTGAAGTGTTATATCTTTAACACCAAGGTCTTGTCCAGGTTCCAAAACAGTGCACCAGGTGGGGTGGGTGTCAAGCTTCGGGTACTGATGAGCTTCGGAACTGCTGAGATGTCGGACAGGAGCGGCCAAGTCCTACAGGCTGGGAGTAGTGGCTTTGGCTTCAATGTACTCGTGCATTGTGCCCTACTCTTCTGTGCATTGACAGTAAAGTGATCGATCTCAACCATGTTCCAAATCAGACTCCGACGGCACTCATCCCATATCACCTTCACTGTCGCCACATTACACAGCCAACCCTTCTATTCAGCCCTCCAATCTTCAGACTCCCATTATATTATCATGTCTTCTTCAGAGCTCATTCCCATGCAACTCTACAACACCCAGGACACACATATCCAGGCAGAACCATTAACATATCATTATCTTCGCGTACCCCCACCAGCACATTTCTCATTTAGAAGACAATCCCATCCAATCTACACTCAGTCATATGTGATAGGAGATGCAGTCTATTTGCCAGAAAGTCAAGAACCATACATATTTCTTGGAATGACGTCTAGACCAGCATATCGTGATAGGATTAGAGTGGAATATGAGGCAGAGTTCAGGGCACCATCCCATCCTGATTATCCTGCCCACTCCATTCGACTCACTCTTAAACACAAAATGAGAGTGCATGACCATATACCCATTAATCCTCCTACTCCCAGACCCCTATCCTTGGATTGGATACTGGAGAAATTGCGGAAGATATGTTGCCTGTGACCTGGAAATACTCTGAGATGACTCAGTCCCCTGACTCATCCTAAGGCCTCTCAGGAGTAGCAGACAAGGTTGTTAGACATTTATTGGTGGACTTCCTTATTGTTTCTTTTATATGTTTCCCCTTTTCTTGGCATGACTCAGACCTGTTTCCTATTCTGTTAGTCTTTTCTCGTTGTTACTCATCATCCTTACCTTTTTGGTTAGTCTCCCCCTATCATAGCCCCTAGCCCCTATTCATGCAGCCTCAATGCTGTACCATTTCTCTAGAGTTTCTCCAAAGTTTCCTCTTTTGTATACTTTGTTCTCGTACTTTGTCATTCAACTGACATAGCCAACCTCTCGCATCATTTTGCATTGTTGCTTGGTTTTTGTATATAAAGGCCTCTGGCTCACCTCTGTAATAACAAGATCACAAGTTAAAGCCCAAGTCCAGTCTACAAGTCCAAGTCAAGACTAGTCTAGAAATGTCTAGACTATTGTATTCAAGCCCAAAGTCAAAGTCCAAGTCTTAGTCAGCATGACACATTCACATCTCATCAAGGTCACATCCCTGTCACATCACACCATATTTCATTCACATTCTATTTTCGTTCATACATCGCCTTGTCACAGAGTATAATCTAGCTGTGCCAAACAACTGTGCTAGATCCTACCAGAGAAAAGGACCGGTGCATGCAGGCTTTTAGGTATTAATTACCTAGAGCAACTCTACAGCATGCTACTGATTTGCAACAGACAGGGTACTCAGGAGGATGCCGATGATGCCAGCCTGAGTAGAGGACTTTAACAGAGGAGAAGAAGGTAGAAGGGCCTAAGCCTAGTTGATACCCAGAATGAGGAAATATGTACATGCATGCCCTACTTATATAGGTTTAAGGAGATACATGTGGAATAAGGAATGTGGGACAACAAGGTATGCAGAGCATGTGGTTATTGTCCACAATGAGTAAAATTAGAATGAAGGGATGCAAACGGAAATAGAAATGTGACCAAGGATAGGACAATAGGGAGTGACCAACTATAAAACAATGGGGCCATGGCCGAGGATAATAAAAGGACAGGACATCCCGAGGTGAGGTGGATTGAGGAATGAGGAGTGGATGTGACGGGATTAATGGATGATGATTGAGGTAAGGTGAATGAGAAATGGGTAAGGAATGTGGATGGAAGATGAGTCGAGCCCAAACCAGTGTATTAAGCGACTGGCATGCAGCTTGGACATGGGGCGTGGACGTAGTCTGATTTACTTGGTCGGCACTGCCGAATTACTGGATACTCGGTACATGCACTTGACAGTGGGCTAATATGACGAGAATGTGATGTGTTTGTTAGCTGCAATGAATGAGACTATCAAAGTCTGTAGGTTCAGGACACTTAGGGGTCCAGAAAGGGAATGAGCTTAGAGGAAAGAGGAAGTAAGTATACTGAACAGATTACCCAGTCAATGCACTCTAAAACAAGGGTGAGGCCAAGACAGAAATTACAGTGAAGTAATCTCAAGAGATAAAAGAGTCTTTAATCAAGACAATCAACTGATTAGAAACCCCCAGGGATAGAATGCAATTGAACTGGACAATCAACAGAACAATCTCACTCTGTAGAATCAATTTACTAAGCAGGACAATTAACTACTTAGGCTGAATCCAAGATACTAATACCAGACAATCAATGGTACTAATATTATGTAAACCTAGTAGCAGAACTGCTGACTAAGAATTATTGAGTCACAATGTCAAGCTGACAAAGGTGATGAAGATGATGATATGAATTGATTGCTTCAAAGGGGGCAGGAAGGCCTCCTTTTATACTAATTTACAGGCTGATTAGTAAGCTAAGCATGTAATTCTACACCTTCCTAATAGGGAAAGTCTTCCAGAAACTGGTGGTCTGTGCACAGAAGGTCATGGAAGGTGCTAGAACCTTGTAGAAGTTCCTTTCCTTATTTGGTAATTAAAAAGGACATTGTAGACCGGTTTTGAGCATGTGATTAAGGGCAGAGGCAGTGCTGAGTCGCTCTGGTGTCTCACTATAATATTTGTATGAGACAGGGCTGTCTCAGGCTAATATTTGGTGTGTTTCTATGGAGAAACTGGCAACTTGGCTCTGGGCTTGAATCTGGTTACAGCCTGATTATCTGGAAAGTGGAGCATGAATTTCAGGCCAAACCTTTGGTGGTGATTAATCAAAGGTATAAAGCCGCTGCCTCTTTTCTTGGTCAGCATTTATATAAGCATTTATATAAGCTGCTCCCGGCCATGTATGTATGTAAGCAACTTTCCCACCCGGTCATGTGACTGGTTCAACCATCGCATCTCTTTTACTCCCCCACCACCCACCTCACCCGGTGCACACCCGCACACTGCACCTCCTAGCATTCCCACCGTGTGGGACTGTTCAGATGTGCAGTGCGCTGCTGTCGCTGCATCCTGCCTATGGTTGCATTTACTACCCAATATGCCCTGTGCACACCCACATACACCACCTCCTGACACTCCCACATGTGGGGCTTTCCAGACGTGTGGTATGCTGGTTTCGCCGTGTCATGTGCATGGGGCATGGTGGGTAGTAAACATGACCGCAGAGGCTTTGTTCTTTCCTAATGCGTTGCACTCTGCACCCAACATCCATCTGGCCATAATGCCACATCCTCTGCGGTGTGTGTGACAGAGGTGAGGGAACGTGAGTCATGACAGAAATAAGATGAAGACGAAATTTGATGTTTGAGGGAAAGATCTAAATGACTAGAGAATGAAGGTGACAAATTCCAGGGGACACAAGTACGTGTTCACGCTCCCCCCTTTTCTGTGCATTGACAAAGTGATCGATGTGAACATGCTGATGTCTTTCCTCCCACCATCGCCAGGCTCCCAACTACATGCATGATGCGGTGTGCTGGTGTCGCTGCATCGTACCTGATAGAGGAGAGACCTCAGTGTGTGCTGGATGCTGCATGTTCACGTTGTTCACCCACCGCACACCGACGTCCTTCTTCCCACCACCATGGACACTCCAGAGCATGGTTGCATGATCCATGTTGGTTCACCTCAGCAATCTTTCACAGTTTCTTAGCCAAACGTGTACGGTTGCATTGCGGTCAACGGTACCAACTGTTATGCACTTTAAGTCTGGGAATGGGTCATGTTGCGCAAGTAGCCCCCTGCTTTTATGCCCAACACATACGGTCACATTGCAGTCAACGGTCCCAATGGTCATGCACTTTAATTCCTGGCATGGGTCATGTCGTGCAAGTAGACCGCATGTGAAATGTTATGGAAGCGATCGTGCAAGTAGCCCCCTACTTTTATGCCTATACCGACAAATCACTGACGTTGGTCTACATTTTAGATGGCACTTTGCACACGTGAAACATTATGAAAGTGATCATGCAAGTAGCCCCCAGAGTTTATGCCCATACTGATGAATCACTGATGTTTGTCTGTGTTATAGATAGCACTTTGTGTATATGAAATGTTATGGGCATATCGACCAAATTGCACGCTTCCATATCGCAAGTCGGTTTTGGTGGGCTGCTGAGGCTTGCCAGGTCAGCTTTGTTTTGATTGATGCAAAAAAATATTCCTGGGTATACTAAGTCGATATGTATGTCACTTCCGACTGCAATGGCTGCCCATAAAACCTATATGACCATCGTGTGATGCTAGGTATGGTTCCATCATTGACAGCGACTGCTGTGTTGATTATTTCCTAAACAGTCAGCTAATTGCTCAAGAAACATAACAGTTCTGACTGCGAGCACAAGCCACATGGTTTTGACACTACTTCATGTGCAAGAAATTTGTTAATTTTTTTGGGGGGCTTATTGTTGTTTTTGACACACCACACTCACTGCCAGGATGATCTTGATGCTGTGACTGAGAATGTTTCACACTGCCCCAAAGACCTATAAAACTATTGCGTGTGCAAGATTGTTGTTTTTGACACATGATGCTCCCTACACTGTTGCTGCACATCTACCATCTACCCTGTCATGCACATGAAATGTTGAGTCCTGCTGTGTTTGACACCCCCCAATGACTGATAAAAACACCTGATTTCACTTTATAGTGGCATTGGCCCCAAACTCTGTTATCAATGTAACTGGGGATGAACAATCAAGCAATGACTTATGCCTGCCCTCCCTCTGCACACTGACGATACATACTGATCCCAACTAATAATCAAGTGTACCCAGCTGAACCAGAATCAGGCCATCTACCCAGCTGCAACAATACTAACCAATTTGATTTGTTGTCACATGTCTGCGTGATCCATCGCAATGAATATTAGACCTGTGATGCTGTCAAGTGTCGGTTTCTGACGGACTTCGGTACTGCCGAGGGGTGTTGGTGATAGGGAAATGCATGGGTCAGGCCAACCCGCACGGGTTATAGAGATTATGGCAACTTGTACAATAGTTCAGAGAAGTTATTGGACAATCTAATTATTTTATCCCCTCAGTGTGGTCAATCACTGAGATTTATTCGAGAATTATACCTAATTATTTTATCTTACAAGAAAAAGAAAGAAAATCAGCCATAAGGCTCTGCAGATTATACTGTATAACTCACCCCCTCAGTGTGGTCAATCACTGAGGAGGGAAGTACACGCAGGTAATGTTTCACCCGCATGTATGTTACAACCGGCTCCTAATCCCATCGAAGGTTTGAGCCAAGTTGCCGGTCCCTTCCCAAGGAGCCGGCCATGCGCGTCGTGCAGTACGTGTGTAGGCGCGCGTGAGCACAAACGAAAACAGAGAATAAGTCCCTCAATATTGAGGGTAAAAATACAAAATAATTATCGAAAAAATCAGAATGTAAAAGCGCACAGGATAGCATAAAAATCGATATAAAATTACAATATATTGAGATTGGTCTCTCAGGGGTGAGATGCAGATTTGCACCCTACACGGGTCACCGGGTCGGGTGTCCTTGGGTGTGGGTGCGGGTCAAGCCGCGAGCACCCGTGACCCGGGCCCAACCCGGGGCATCAACTCCGACACGAACACGACAAATGCATACGTGCACGCGCCGACACGAATGCGACACCCCGAACGCGACGAATGCGCCGTACGCGCACACGACGCCACGAACGCGACGTACACGACGTATGTGCACGCACCGCGATGTACGCAACGCCGGTTACGTGCACGCGCCGCCACATACGCAACGTATGCGACGTATGCGCACGCGCTGTGATAAACGCGACATACGCGCCGCCACGTACGCGACGTATGCGCACGCGCCGCGACGAACGCGACGTATGCAATGCCCGTACGCACACGCGCCGCCACGTACGCGACGTATTGCGTGCGGGTGCGGCACGCACCCGAGACCTGTCGACCCATGGGAAAAAACCCATGGGTTGATGGGTTCGGGTTTCCCATGGGTCGGGTGCGGGTCACCCACATTTGACCCGTGGGTGACCCGTGCCATTCCCTAGTTGGCGAAAGGTCGGGGGGACTATGGCCAAGTCCTGCAGGCCAAGAGTAGTGGCGTTGGCTTCAACGTGCTCGTGTGTTGTGCCCTACTTGCCGTGCATGCCACTATATTTGCCACAGACAGATGCTCGAGGGGATGCTGATGATGCCGGCTCGAGTCGAGGACTTAACAGAAGAGAAGAAGGTAGAAGGGCCTAAGCCTAGTCGATACCCAGAATGAGGAAATATGTACATGCATGTCCTACTTATATAGGTTAAGAAGCGACATGTGGAATAAGGAATGTGGGACAACAAGGTATGCAGAGCATGTGGTTATTGTCCACAACAAATAAAATTAGAACAAGGAATGCAAAGCGGGGATAGAACAATAAAAGACAGGACAATAGAATCATGACTTGAGATGGGACAATAAAGAGTGGCCGAGTATACAACAATGGGGTAGTGTCCAAGGATAATACAAGGACAGGAAGTCCTGAGGTGAAACGGACCGAGGAGTGTAAATGACGGATGTGCCGAGCCGAGACCGGCACACCAAGTGTTATGCATGGAACACAGGCACTTGGTCATGGATATAGGATGATTGTTCGGTCGGCACTGACAGTGGATGGGTCTCGGTACGTGGACTTGACAGATGCATGTTTTTTTTTTCTCCTTTTTTTTTGTGAAGGCTTATTGCCAGCAATGGCACCATGATCCATACAATGAAAATTGAGAAGAAAAAAAGGTGGCCACCAGGCCACGGTTCTTGCAAAAGGCTGCTGTGGTAAATGTCATTACCCCTTATATATCTCTATCTCAATGTGTGAGAGAGGGATGGTAGCAGTAGAGAGCAACAATATGTACATATATACATATAGATGTATTCATTTTTACTAAGTTTTAATTTATCTATGCAAAAAGAAAAATGGTATTCCACAAGCATAATGGATTTTTGATATTATATATTGTAATACATAAGTAGTGGTGTTGTGGGTTTTGGCTGGGGTTTTGGCTGGGCCTCGGGTCTTGGGTAGGCCTCAGGTCTTGGTCTCGGGTCTCAGTCTTGGCTGGGCCTTGGGTCTCAGGTCTTGGTCTCAGTTGGGCCTCGGGTCTTGGATCTTGGTCTTGGGTCTCAGTCTCGGCTGGGCCTTGGGTCTCAGGTCTCAGTCTTGGCTGGGCCTTGGGTCTCGGGTCTTGGTCTCAGCTGGGCCTTGGGTCTCAGGTCTTGGTCTCAGCTGGGCCTTGGGTCTTGGGTCTTGGTCTCAGCTGGGCCTTGGATCTCGGGTCTCGGTCTCAGCTGGGCCTCAGGTCTCAAGTCTCGGTCTTGGCTGGGCCTCAGGTCTCAGGTCTCGGTCTTGGCTGGGCCTCAGGTCTCAGGTCTCGGTCTCAGCTGGACCTCGGGTCTTGGTCTTGGCTAGACCTTGGGTCTTGGGTCTCGGTCTCAGCTGGACCTCAGGTCTTGGGTCTCAGTCTCGGCTGGACCTCGGGTCTTGGGTCTCAGTCTCGGCTGGACCTCGGGTCTTGGGTCTCGGTCTCGGCTGGACCTTGGGTCTCGGGTCTCAGTCTTGGCTAGACCTTAGGTCTTGGGTCTCAGTCTCAGCTGAACCTTGGGTCTCGGGTCTCGGTGTTAAGTCTGCATGTCAGGCGCTTAGCTAGTACTTCCAAAAGGGCAGTCCAGGTTGGTGTGAAGGTCCGTAATGGGGCCGAGGACCGAGACAGAAGTCGGACGGACTACGGGCGGGAGGTGGAGGTGCCCGGAACTTAGGGTAGGTCGCAGAATGGGTCAATCCGGTCACTGAGATGTTTGAGGTCGAAGGGACTTGGCTTCAACTTCTGGGTTGCGCCCTCCTCGATCGTCTGTCCCTAATTTTGGAAAGGAGGCAGGAGTTTACCGGAAATGAATCGGAAACTGGTGGGAGACTAAATCGATATTTGTACTAGCGAACAGTCTAGTCGACTGGGAGACTATATACTTGTGACTATCCTTGTACTATCTTTGCCGGTCATAAAACAAGAAGAAAGGGAGTACAAGGGGTCAATAGTAAGGAAGAACAAGGGGGTAAGGTACGCGATAAACTGGCGCATCAGTTATCAAGATGCGGAATCCTTGGTCACAGGAATCGGGGTTGGACTAGCGGGGGTTCGGACGGATGTTACGGGAGACGGGAACCATGGAGGGTGATCGTCCGTCCTTCGGTGGTCGGGAAGGTTTTTGGAAACGGGGGTGGGTGATTGTGGGGGTTGGTATGGGTTTGTTGGGGGCATGGGGCGTAACAGTCAGTCTTGGTCTCAGCTAAGCCTCGGGTCTCCGGTCTTGGTCTCGGCTGGGCCTCAGGTCTTGGGTCTTGGTCTTAGCTGAGCCTCAGGTCTTGGTCTTGGCTGGGCCTCGGGTCTTGGGTCTTGGTTTCAGCTGAGCCTTGGGTCTTGGTCTCGGCTAGGCCTCAGGTCTTGGGTCTCAGTCTCAGCTGAGCCTCAGGTCTCAGGTCTGGGTCTCGGCTGGGCCTCGGGTCTCAGGTCTTGGTCTTGGCTAGGCCTTGGGTCTTGGGTCTCGGTCTCAGCTGGGCCTTGGGTCTTGGTCTCAGCTGGGCCTCGGGTCTTGAGTCTTGGGTCTCGGTCTTGGGTCTCAGTCTCGGCTGGGCCTCAGGTCTTGGGTCTCGGTCTCAGTCTTGGCTGGGCCTCGGGTCTCGGGTCTCGGTCTTGGCTCTGCTGAGGTTTTGGCTAGGCTCTGCTAAGGTTTTGGCTGGGCCTCAGCTGGGGTTTTGGCTGGGCTCTGCTGATATTTTTGCTAGGCCTCAGCTGGAGTTTTGGCTAGGCTCTGCTAGGGCTTTGGCTGGGCTCTGCTAAGGTTTTTGGGCTCTGCTGGGGCTTTGGCTGGGCTCTGCTGAGGCTTTGGCTGGGCTCTGCTGAGGTTTTGGCTAGGCCTCAGCTAGGGTTTCAGCTGGGCTCTACTGGGGCTTTGGCTTGGCTTTGGCTAGGCTCTGTTTGGCTGGGCTCTGCTAGGCTGGCTGGCTGCTCCTGCCCGGAGGGCAGGGGGTGGCTTGTAGAAGTTGAATCAGGGATAATGGAAGTATTAGGTAGTATTATAAAGCACCAGGAAGGTTGGAATGGCCTTGAGGAGGAAGATTTGAAAGAAAAATAAGGCCTATTAGCAAGCAAATGCTAATAATATTGAGCTAAGGTGGTTGTACAATAGAGAACTTGTTGTTTTTGTACTTTTAGTCTTTTTATGCTGTGTTTGTGCTTAGCTATCAACGACTTAAGAGTTCCCCAACATGCACTGCACCTCCTAACACTCCCACCATGGGGGGCTGTTTGGACATGCAGTGTGCTGCTGTTACCACATCCTGAATACAGTTATGTTTACTTTCCACCATGCCCTACCCCACCTCCTGACACTCCCACATGTGGGGCTGTCAGGACATAGGATACACTGGTTTTGCCATGTTGTGTGCATGGGGTATGGTGGCCATTCTCTGAATCCCACAGGGACTTTGTTCTTTCCTAATATGTTGCATCACATACTTGACACACAGTGCACACTTGCACACCCCACCTCCCAACACTCCCACATGTGGGGCTGTCAGGACATGTGGTGCACTGGTGTCACCGTATCGTGCATAATGGAGGAAAGACCTTGGCACATGCTGGACACTACATGTTTGCATTGTGCACCCACCACATGCAGATGACCTTCTTCCCACTATTGCAATTCTCCTGACCACATGCACAACACAGTGCACACCTGTACACTCCACCTTCTGACACCACCACATGTTGTCCATGACTGCATTTGAAATAATGTTAACTGATACAATTCACTCAGTGTGTTACATCTATTGGTATATATGAGCAATGCTCTCTCACATCTGTGGTTCCTTAGACAGCAATATCACTCCAACCTGATATGAATGAATAGGTATGCCTCCACCTTGGATGACTCCTTCTTAACAGAGCTTATACACTGTTGTGCACTCAGTCGACCTGGCTTTGTACCCAACCGTTTCAATCTATTCAAGTCACACTATTTGCACACATGGACGGCTATGATTTCCTCATACATACTCTCTACAGAAGTACTCACACTATTCCTAAACCCAACATTATGTTAAATGTACTCGTGCTCTGACAGGCTCAATCCTATAATCTGCACATAGTAGTACACCCTACATTGCACTGATGTCACAGGTAAGTAACTCTGTATACCTGACCCTGTGTGGTTGCTGACTGTATGGTGACTCAGATAATTGCATTTGTTCACCAGGACCAATTAACCTCAAGCATGAGTGGACAGAATACCCATTGCAAGTGGCTGCAATTGCCAACATCTACATTCTTTTGCTTTTCTTTGTGAGCAAGCTTTGTGGCTGTAAGGGCAACCCTCTGACTGCTCTGGAGGTATCTCACAGAGAGAACTAGGCAGGGGAAATCCAAAGTTTATATAACTACTATCTAAATACATGTAGGGTTCTCACCTAGACAGGGGAAATCCAAAGAAGAAAGTCTAAGGATTCCACTGCTGGGCTAAGGAGTTAGAGGGAATGATGTCTGATGTCATTCAGGATATGCTTGGTTTCCATAAGAGTCGAGGCCCTCAGTACTAGTTTGACAAGGCTCATGGCTCGAAGGGACATGGTCAACTGATGTTGAGAGAAGATGGGTCAAAGGTTTTGGGGATTAATGGTGGCGTAGTTGCTCATCCCCTCCTTAAGGTAGATGTCCCACTGTCTAGTGAGTGAATCAGGCTTAGTGCCCAAATGACCTGGTCTGAAATGGATGATAAGATTAAACTGAGAGAGGTATTCCGACCACCTAGCTTGACATCTAGTCAACAACTTGGTTGTACAAAAGTACTCCAAGTTCTTATGATCGGTGATGACATTGACAGGGTCACCGGAACCTTCTAAGTAATGATGCCACTTTTGAAAAGCTTCAAAAATCGCGAGCAGTTCTTTATCGTGAACATTGTAATTGAGTTCTGGAGAGGTGAAAGTTTGGGAATGAAAAGTGACAGGATGAAGCTCGCCGTCTGGGGAGTGTTGAGAGAGTATAGCTGCTAAAGTGTAATCTGACGCATCTGTCTCCACAATCAAGGGCAAATCAGGAGTCCAATGAGTTAAGATGGGGGCAGATGTGAATGCCAGTTTCAGCTTATTAAACGCATCTCTACACTCCTCACTCCAGTTCCA
>QLPG01002009.1:0-13891 GCA_003314385.1 Gomphus sp. MG54
GAATCTTGGTATTGAGTTGGATCCAAAGTGTCATCTGCGTCTCTGGAAAGGAGAGTCTCCCCAACATGGGTCAGATGTGTTGCGTCCAGTTGTAATCCACCATGCCATGGAGGAAACCCACGCTCCAGGAGAGACGTGACAACGTCCATCGCCAGCGAGGAAAGAAAGGGCGAAGATTCAAATAGAAAAGAAGAAGGAATAAAGAGAGCACAGAATAAAGAATAAAGAGCAAAAGAGCTACACGTAGGCCCCCGGGAAGCACGAGAGGTAGTGGGCGGGAAAAAACGGCAGCGCCGGATCCGTAGGATATCCAAACAGTGGCTTGTTATAGCCAGAAATAGAATCAAGGTTACGTCCCTTCTCTGCTGTATTAAAGCAACTGATTCTTCGGCGGAAAGAAGCTGATGCCGCGCCCCATGGTGGGAAGGCGCTCTGCTGACTGGTTCATTGAAAGTTACCTAACTCGGTACATCGTTCCCATCGCCATCCGAGCAAGGAAATGCAGAATACAAGCACCGCATGTCTAACTCCAACTCACAGTGATTGCTGTAAAGGTTGCTGGCGGCTCACAGGATCAGTGTCAACGTGTGGCAATGATGGATCTATATAATCTCAGTTCCGATTCGTACACTCGGGTATCCCTGGCAATCATAGCCGGCGCGCCTATGATATGGGGATGCTTGTGGGTGACGTGTGACTGGTCTGTTATTTGCACACCAACTGCTCATCATTCAAACATGTCAAGTCCAAGGTTCACTAAACTGAGGGTTCCCGTGCTTCCCACGCTTCTTCCGATTAACTTCACTCAGTCGTAACTCATCTACTTCTCTACGTTACCAACTCAGATCACATTACACTTCACCCTATCTGCCCCAGCCGCAGATTACATTAACTGAGATATCTCACGTACTGGCTACATATTAATTTATACATCACCGGTGGACTTCTTCCCGATTGTCACGGAAACCTCCCTGTCTCGACGTCTTGTTCATAAAACTACAAAGTGAGTAATAATCCATGTCCAGAGCGGGAGGGAGGCCTCGGGGAGTGAGGAGGAAGGCCCTCCCAATATTGGGTACACTGTGTGCAGCGACCACCATAGAAGAACGACCACCATAAATGACCCGGAGGTTGAATAAAATGATGGGAAAAACATCCATGTCCATGGGAACAAATCAGTGTGTAGTGTTCAACCCTGACAAAATGGCTGACCCAGGAGAGATAATATGTCCATTAGTCGTCCAAGGCAGGAATAAACTTTTCAAATTCTTGTTCAGTGAAATAAGAATACAGCATAAAGCTTGGATGATTTATCTATATCCACCCGATGTTGTTACTTGTTTACACAGACAGGGCTAAACCTCAGCCAGAAAAGTCACTGCATGGAATGAGTTGATATCTCCTCCGACATGCGCGAGTTGATTAGCGTCATTTTAAGCTATTAATAGAGATATGAACTCAAATCAAAAAGATAAATAGACACGAGAGAAATAACAAATAAAGAGGTAGAGATAAAAAAAAAACTTGGAAACTTGTATTTATCTTGAAAAATCTGATGCTCTCAGAAACATTCAGACTCGAAGTGAACTCATAGAATAGGTTGTATTCGGTTGTATCTAGAGTGTCCTTTTGTAGCTACACGTGTAACAGTTTTGGAACAATGAATCATTTGAAAAACACACGGAGAGGGTTAATAGAGAAAAGTATGTATGTATAAAGCTATTTGTGGGTTTTGATGGAAAAGAAGAGAATTAAAAATATCCACAGTGACTTGAAAATATCTATAATGCTTGTAGGCTTCAGGGAACATGATTGTGAATGAAAGGGATTTATAAATGGCAGCAATGGCACAATAGCAGTAGACAAAGAGAAACCGGGGTAGTATACACCTGTAAAAATGGAAAGTTTTTGAACAAACCTAGAACCTCATAGGAATACAAAGAACTAAAAATGAATGCTAGGTATCAGTAGTGAGTATACAATCCAAAGTTAGGATAATATATATGCTTTTATTTATATCATGGGGTTTACAAGTACAAACGAGAATACTACATTATAGAATAGAATGAAATAAAAAATTAATAACAAATGCTATTTTCATTATTATTTAACACCTACAAAAAAACTGATGATCTCCTTCTTTCACTGAATATCTCCTGCAATGTTGATCCAATATTATTGAGCCCTGATACTAAACTAACATGACTTCTTTGCTTTCAATCCAACATCTCTTTGAAAACTTACTCTAATCTTCACCAGTACCCTGGTCAACAAATTAGTAAATATCCCAAAGGTTAGAATATACTGTACATGATTTTCATCCTACCCTCCTGTACTGCACCTCCCTACCAATAATTCCATAGGTAAAGCTACATGATCATTCTATATTTTTGGGATACTTTGTAGCTGACACTGCAGATTGGTTGTGTCACGACCATGATACCATGCTCTGATTTACTCAGCAGTACTGACCGACTGACCCTTACTCATATCATCCCTCACCAATGTGCGGTCTTGGCTCAGTACACTCGGTTCATCATCTGGTTCATTATCCCTACCCTACCCTCCTATTCTTTATTATTCTTCCACTCCCTGTCCTTCCCCTTTCCCGTTTACCCTCAGGACATTTGGGGTTACTGAAAGAAAGGAATATGACCATGTAGTTGGATGAAAAGGGAAATGGTAACTGATGGAGGTTCTAACAGAGAGCCAACCTGGGATAGAGTAAGGATTATAGATAGTAAGTGTCAGGCTCCGGAAATGCCGAGGAGTGGCCAAGTCCTGCAAGATGGGAATAGTGGCTTGGCTTCAACGTGCTTGTGCGTTGCGCCCTACTTCCCATGCATGCCACCGATTTAGGACAGAGGGATACCCAGGAGAGTGCCGAGAATGTCGGCCCAGGTAAAGGACTTGGGACAGGAGAAGGGAGGACAAGAAGGCATAAACCTAGTTGATTTCCAGAACAAAGAACCATCTACATATATTGGCTACTTATATAGGCTAATAAGTGAGATGTGGAACAGAGTGGCACAAGGAATGGAGAACAATAAGGTATGAAGAATCATGTGGAGGTATTGTCCACAATGATCAGGAATAGAACATAGAATGTGGACAACAATAGAACAATAAAGTATGGCCGAGGACAAAAGAGTGAGTGATAATAGAACAATGAGAGTGGCAGAACATAAAACAATAGGGCCACTGCTGAGTGACAACAAAGAGTGAATGTCCTGAAGGTAAGCAGGCAAGGGGAAGGACAGGGAATAACAGAATGACAAAGGATAGAGGGGATGGGATGAGGAAAGTGAACCAAATGATGAACCGAATGTACCGAGCCGAGGTCACACACTGGTAAGGGTTGATATGGGTAAGGGTCAGTCGGTCGGTACTGCCAAGTAAATCAGAGAATGGTATTGTGGGCTTTACAGTAAGTCAAATGATTAGAGTGAATTCTGAAGATAGTAGTACTATACAAAACAAGTATAAGATGAGATAGTAAGCCAAGAGTTCAGAGTTGAGGATAGCATATATCACATTGTAGTACTGATGTTAAACATTTGTAATTATAGAGAATAATTCAAGGAGAGATCATAGTCTGTTTAATATTATTCAATAGTCATGAGACATATAAGTGCTACCATATGTATATCACCACTTGCAAAGGCTCAGAACACAGTTTCGATACTTTTCAAATATAAGTTATATGCTTAATACTTTTGGAGATAATTCACCTAATATCCTGAAAATATTCTTGTAAAAAATAAAACTTATTATATAAAAAATAAGTCCCATGTAATATGTAATTTGGCTAACATATGATAGTGTGACTGATATTTTCAAATAGTCATTCATTGTTATAGCTTTTGACCATATGATTTTGTGAATGAGAATAATGCATGGGGAATGGCATGGGTCACCCACGGGTCAAATGTGGGTGACCCACACCCAACCCATGGACAACCCGAACCTGTCAACCCATCGGTTTTTTCCCGTTGGTGGACGGGTGTCGGGTGCGCGCCGCACCCGCATGCGTGCGGGTACGTCGCGTTCGTGTCATACGCATGTCGTGTGCGAGTGCGGGGCGTGCGTGTCGTACCCACGCATACGACAGGTGTCCCGGGGCCAGTGTATGTCCCTACGGAGCAACAGCCATTTGTGGTTGCGTTGCGATAGGTTCTCTGCACCAGGTAGGCTAATGAGGCAAGTAGCACACATCATTTAAAAAATCCACCGACATGAGTTTTCCGATACCCCGAAACAGCGCTCCATGTTTGCATATCTTTATAGCCTATCGAGACACTTTCGAGAAGTTCTGACCAAGGAGGCCGAGATGTTTCCCACAGGTTAAGTCTCGTTTAAGAAGCCTGGTGGAAATAAAAATAAGAAGATAACAACAAAGAAAGCTGAAACTCATTCATTCACCGTGATAGTACAACGAGACATCTGAAAGCACATAGTTCGTAACACTTAAGACGTACGGTTCTTTACCTAAATTCACAATATCACTCTCGCGTAACTTTCGTTGGTCGGGTATCCCATGACAAATGACCTCGTTCACAGAATTATCGAAGAAGTCAAACATAATCCTTAATCGAGCTATTATACGTACGTGCAAACGGATCTTTGGGGAAATTTGGATAGCTGAGAGGGGAGGGGTAAGATCCTCGCTTTATGGTTTCTTCGTGCACAATGAAATCAATGTAGTCAGTTGTCACTCCAAGCTTGACATGTTTGGCCACAATATCAAGAACTTCTCTTGTCAACTGGGAGCAAACTACTCTGTTAACGTGCGGAATTCAATCTGTTGCAATACGCACTCTGCACACCACCCGCATTGTTTCCTGCTCTGCTTTGTTCAATATTCACGGTGGCTGACCCGACCGCAGTCTTTCAGATGAAGGAATGCCTGTGAATCAAAAAAGGAGGTTGCACAATGACGATTGAGCTCACGTTGAAAGAATAACAGTGTACTCATACCATCTTCTGGGCGGGTGCTCTCAGCGTGACCCGCACCCAAACCCAAGGACACCCGACCCGGTGACCCGTGCGGGTTGGCGTATCCCCTGCTATTCCCTAATAATGCAGTCCTTTTTTCTCAAATGTATCATCTTCACATAAAGTATTTCTACTATTTCACTTTAGTCCTGGGATAGCCATGAGACTCCAAGCTAAATTGCCTTCAGACTCTCAAGAAGTTCTGCTAAATGTTATTCATGGAATTGCCACTAGTCAACTATAGTCAAATATGAAGGGGGGATTTTATATGGATTTACTACGAATTTCTGGAGTATTTCTACTACTAGAATATTGCTAGAACAATTGTTTATTATGATATAATGCATAGATCTAGCTTTTATGAACTCTGACCTCATCATACAACAACATTGTCATCCTTGAGGCTGATGACAGTGTCGAACTCAACAACTTCAAGAACAGGATCAGAGGTGGGATCATCAGTATGTGTCTTTGCCAAATGTCTGAGATTCTCAGATGAAAATTGGTCAACAAGTTCACTTATCCCATCTTTGGGAAGAAGATTGATACACAGGAAGAGAAAGGCACAACAATTGTTCTCAAATTCATTCAAACAAGGCCCCAATCTCCTGACCAAGAGACCGCTCTCAATTCCTCAGCGATATTAAGATTAAGGTCATTGTACTCTGGACATGACAAGTGGATGATTATGCCTGCCCCGATTGCGACATCAAGAAAGGTAGCAACATTTGACAAAGCAAAATCAAAAAAGCCATCGAGTAATTGATGGTACCTGCTTGTATATTGTATTTGAGATGTAAAGATTTGAGGCTGCTCGAGGATTCACGAGTTGATGCAATGCACGAATGAGATTTTGCTCGTATGTAGACTGCCGAAGAACGAAATCTTGGCGCTGACAAAGTTAAGGTTGATGGCGGCACCAAATCCGAGACATGACATTGGATTCCTCGATTCTTTGATTAAAAATTTTCGGCTACAACCGGGGGCGGATATACAACGCGCCTATGAGGTAACTTATTCTCACACGACCATGTCCCCGACTATAGGTGAAAAGTTAGGTGTTGTGCTAACCTTCGTTGTCGCCAGTACGTGCATTGCTTTGTCGCAAGCCTAAATTCACTTGTCTTCCCCAAGTGATGAAGGCGGCCTACGTACTCGTACGCTATCCGTTGTTCCCTAACCCGCATGCACAACAGCCTCTGAAAAGAGAGGTTGATCGAATCATGGGCAAAACCCTGATCTCTAGACTTAATCCGACTCAAATTCATTGGCTATTTCCCAGCTCTACAGCAGCATATGAGACCTGGATCGCAACTACGGCCAAGCGAGAGGACGCACCTGCAGAGGTGGTTACAGAGGCCATCGGCGACGACGGCGCAAAGCTTCATTGGATTGGACACAAAGATGCGAAGAAGGTGATACTCCACTTCCACAGTGAGTTCGACTCCTTTGTATGATGTTGATATTCACTGATCATGCGTCAAAGGCGGAGGATTCGTCATCCCTCTGCATAACGGTCATCTCAGCTTGATCAATTACTTTCGACGTGAAATAAAGCGTCGAAGTAATATAGACGTGAAGGCAGCTTTTCTGGAGTATAGTACGTGCTCTAAATAAACAATCTTCACAAGCCATCATTCTGATTTCCCACTCCAAGCGCTATCGCCAATGGCCACATATCCCACTCAGTATCAACAAGCAGCGCGCGCAGTACAGCATGTGCTCAACTCTGGCACATCACCAGCTGATATTCTCATTTCTGGAGACTCTGCCGGAGGCATGCTAGTCTTTCAAATAATTTCTCAGTATCTCCATCCCCATCCATCAATACCCGAATTGACCATACCCCCTGTTCCATTTGCCGGTTTTCTGGCTACCTCACCCTGGGTAACATTCGATGTTAATGCCCCATCGTTCTCCCAAAGCGACAAGGACTGCTTATCTCCGCAAGGACTCGTCGAATGGGGAGCATTGATGCTCGCTGGGAAGGCAACTATCTCCAGCAAGGACCACTCGGAAGAATATTGGAAAGAACCATTAAAGGCTCCCCAGGAATGGTGGAAGGGCACCGAGAGCGTCACCAAGAATGTGATGCTTGTAAGTGGCGAATGGGAATGTTTGCGAGACGACATCTTGGCTCTCGGAGATAAATTGAAGAAGGGAACCGGGGGGAAAGTCGACATTGTCACCGCGGACGACCCAAGGGGTATTCACATAGCTCCATTTCTTGACGCTATGAATGGGAGACCTCCACGGGAAATGGCAAAGATAATGGCTGACTGGATACATGACCGGCTCGTATGAACGTGTATATCTAAATTGCAATGTAAATTAGTTTCTCATAACTTGAATTCTATGTCATCAGACAATATCTTGTATTATACATCAGACGACTTGGTTCGTGACAAACAAACCGTATCAATGCTTCTGCACAAGATATCATTCAGATTATGAACAATATATATTGTAGAGCAGTCAAAGATATATCTACAGTGGTTGTGATACAATTTGAACTTGAGTGAAATACATTCATAGCTCGCAGCCTGGTGTTGACAATACTTCGTTTGTCTTTGGATATCTGGAAATTTGTAGTAGGTAGACCGTAAAAAAATTCACACGAGAACCATCCGTTTCCACCTGAAATTTTTTCCGACCACACATGTAAGCCTTAATACAATCAAAACACAACACATACACGCACTGGTATTGACCATATCATCACAGCATAATATTATATAATATAGGAAGACAGAATAAGAGTCTCTCGTCCTCTTGTAGATACCTTTTGATTCATGCTTAATTTTCTTCTAATATTGCCCTTATCATCTTTAAAAACTTATTCTTCTCTCTTTTTCTGAAATTGTCAGACCACACATGGGAGCCCTAATAAAATCACAACACAACACATACACGCACTGGTATTGGCCATATCATCACAGCATAATATTATATCATATAGGAAGAGAGAATAAGTCTCTCTTCCTCTTGTAGATACCTTTTGATTCATGCTTAATATTCTTTTGATATTGCCCTTATCATCTTTAAAACCCTCCTCTGTTCTCTTGTCTCCTCTGTCAGCTTCCACATTCTTCTTCCATCTTTCAATATGTTCTGTGAAATTATGATAGAGATTTTAATGCGAGGTGCCCCACCCTCAACATTAACGTGTATGGGTCCACAATTTAAGGAGGTGTATGAGAATTTTCATTAATACTTATTGAAGTTCACACCTTTACCTGTGAACTCCAGGTGTGCACAGTATAATAGTGACTTTTGGTTAATGTACTATAACACACCTTTACCTATGAATTTCAGTATCTGATACCAGCCTTCTTCTGCCCAATCTTCATTACATAAATTATGCTGGGACCTATCAATATATTGGGATGTCATGTTATAGCCCATACCGCCAAACAAACCCACATTAAGCACCACAACCACCTGCTCGTTTCCGGGACCCATCCGATCATCCAAAGCCTGCATAACAGATTCCTGGATGCCTGACATACATTCCGAGGTTCCGCGATCCCGAACCTCCGAAGACTCCGAAGTCAAGGTTCCATTACCCTGATAACCGATGCGCAGGACCATCGCGTACCTCACTCCCTTGTTTTCTCCTTTATATTGACCCCTTGTACTCCCTTTCTCCTTGTTTTATGACCGGCAAAGATAGTACAAGGATAGTCGCATGTATATAGTCTCCCAGTCGACTAGACTGTTCGCTAGTATGAATATTGATTTAGTCTCCCCCAGTTTCCGATTCATTTCTGGTAAACTCCCGCCTCCTTTCCGAAATTAGGGACAGACGATCGAGGAGGGCGCAACACATAAGTTGAAGCCAAGTCCCTTTGACCTCGAACACCTTAGTGACCAGATTGAACCATCCGTGACCGATTCTAAGTTCCCGGCGCTTCCGCCTCCGCCCGTAGCCCGTCTGACTTCCGCCTTCGGTCCCCAGCCCCGCTACGGACCTTCACACTAACCCGGATAGCCCTTTTGGAAGTACTAGCTAAGCGCAGACATGCAGACTTAACATGTCAATCCTTTTATCATTATGGACATCTGAATTTTAATTTGTGTTTTTGATTTTAAACCAAAAAATATCAAAAATCTGCTAGATAATTTTTAAAGATCCCTAAAGATCACCAGTAAAATCATTGACATTTTATTATGACAGAGTTATCGCCAATAATACATGTCAATCATGGGTAATTTTAGATTAGTCATTCATACTAGACAAATCATTCGAATCATCTGATATAGAATGAGGTCTTAGGAAAATTTGTTTAATCATCCAAAGTCAAGAAATTATCTCTGATTATTTAGAATCATCTTGGCTACAGTCCTCTTTGCTCAAAACTGACTTCTGCCACTAGCCCTACATGGATTCATTTCTGCCTCTATAAATCTAATCTGATTTCCATACAAAATAATGGAATCACTTCCTTTCAAGCATATCTCAAGAACTCTCCAAGCAAAATGTAAAAAATCTTCACTTTTGCAAAAATACCATCTAAAATCTAGAATTCCCATGCCACTGATAGTAATTGGAACAGGGTAATGGAAACCCATGTAGGTAGTAGGTATGGGGCCAATCCTGACCCTGACCTGTACCCACAAGGTAGGTTTTCAGAGGGTGGATGTGTTAGGAATCGGCAAATATCACACTACCAACACACAACATCCACCATTCCCCCACATTTCTATTCATCATATTTCTATCCATCTTCTTACACACACACAAGCCAATGAGTCTACACAACTACACAAGTCAACGAGTCTACACAACTACATGAGTCAAACGAGTCACAAACGCACGAGTCACAAGAGCAACACAATTCCGAGTCAAATCAAACACGCGAGACATATGTATCACAAGTTTACCATTTATACTCCACATTCTACATCATGACACATGCTGAGACAACCGAGAACCAAGACAAACCCATGCTACCATCCCTGAATCGAAACACATGTGCGCACAATACATTTCCTTTCTTCCTATCCACTTTCCTATTCATTTTGCATAACCCCTGACTCTACTCCATGACCACTTTACCCCAGACATTGCATCACATAGTAGGTCATACCCTCATGTACAGATTCACATGTCACCACATCTCTTTCATATGATATTCTAACTACTGTATATAAAAAGGACTAGTAGTACAGAGAAATAACAATAAGTTCTACAAGTCAAGTATCATTTAACAGTTTCAATATCAAGCCAAGCAAATTCCTATTATCTTACTTCCCAGCAATTATCATTGCAGTGGTCTTATATCTCACATGGCTTTTAGTCTTAACAGGATGGGTGTCAGGCGAGTGTCATATGCATGCAAGAGTGAGTGGTTATGTCAATATGCACATTACATTTCACATGTGTGAAGTGCTGTATAAAATGCAGACAAATGTCATTGATTCATTAGTATAGGCATAAAATCAGGGGAGTACTTGTGTGATCACTTCTAGCACGACATGTGTATAAGCTCAGTCAGAAGATAGTGTCAGTCAGTGGTGGTCTTTGGGATCTACAATTGGTTGACCTGCTCACATCATGCCATATGCCCATGCACTGCATGCATGTAGGTGCAGTGTACACCCAACACCCATCAACCCATGGGAAAACACCCATGGGTTGACAGGTTTGTAGTTCTCATGGGTTGGGTGTGGGTCACCCACACTTCACCAATGGGTAACCTGTGCCATTCCCTAGTTGCAGAAAGTGATCTCGGCAGTAACATAGTGCAATTCCAAATGTTGGACATGTGCACATGTATGTTGTATGCACATATGTATGACACCTGTCATTTGTGTTCATGTACAACATGCATGCACTGCCCATGCACACATATGACACCTGTCATATGGATTCACATACAACACAGATGTGCTGCACATGCAGAAGGTCTTGGAGGGGTGTTTCATTGTTAAGGAAGGTGAGGACAATCATTGTTCAATGGAAATTGGAGGCATATTTGGACACCTGTTGCGGCAAGTGATCTTGGCAGTAATATGGTGCGATTCCATAAATTGTACATGTGTGCATGTGGCCTGTGCATGTCATACATGCACATGTACAACATCTGTTGTATACTTTGCATATGACATGCATGTGCCACATGCACACATGTACAACACCTGCCATATACATTCACATATGACAGGCATATTCCATATGTGTACAAGGTCTTGAAGGGGTGTTTTATTGTTGAGGAAGCTAAGGACATCATTATTCAATGGAAATTGGGGGCATCTTGATGGCAATAGGTGAATTTCCTTTTTTTATATCTTGTGGATTGAATGAGATATTTATGCATCATTTTCTGTAGAAGGGTCACTCCAGCTTCTTGTTGATCCCTACTTTGGTTCCTCTTGCTTTCCTGGTGCTAATTCTATTTTTTTATCCATTTCTCATAGACTGTCTGATTTGTTTTCCCTGGATATTGCTTTTTGTGTTGCTTTTGTTTTCCTTTAGACACCTCCTTTTTCTTTTTTTTTTTGTGAATCATATTACCTGTATATTTCTGTGCTTGTACACTTCAAAGACCAATAGCAGGCTAAGGAGTGATCAAAGAGGCCTCAAATACCATTCAATTAGTTCTACCTATCAGGGAAACAATTGATGACCACTTGTTTTGAAGTTCTCATATATTTATGCATGGGTAAACCACCTTGTGTACATTTCATACATGACCATATGCACACATACATATTTGACACCAAGCTGATATAAGCCAGGTTAGTGCCAAACCTGAATTACATCAGCAGCCAAATAAAATGTCTTTCAACCCTCCTGATCCTGATATTGCTCAAGGCAAATGGAAGTGTTGCACTGTGGCTTGGGACTTGTCAAGTGTCGGGTACTGACGGACTTCGGTACTGCCGAGGGGTGTTGGCAAAAGGTCGGGTGGACTATGGCCAAGTCCTGCAGGCCAAGAGTAGTGGCGTTGGCTTCAATGTACTTGTGCAATTGTGCCCTACTTGCCATGCGTGCCACTGTATTTGCAACAGACAGATACTCGGGGGGATGCTGAGGATGCTGGCCCAAGTCGAGGACTTAACAGAAGAGAAGAAGGTAGAAGGGCCTAAGCCTAGTCGATACCCAGAATGAGGAAATATGTACATGCATGTCCTACTTATATAGGTTAAGAAGTGACATGTGGAATAAGGAATGTGGGACAAGGTATGCAGAGCATGTGGTTATTGTCCACAACGAATAAAATTAGAACAAGGAATGCAAAACGGGGATAGAACAATAAAGGACAGGATAATAGAATTGTGACTCAAGATGGGACAATAGGGAGTGGCCGAGTATAAAACAATGGGGTCATGACCGAGGATAATACAAGGACAGGAAGTCCCAAGGTTAAATGGACCGAGGAGTGTGGATGGTGCATGTACCGAGCTGGGACTGACGCACCAAGTGTTATGCATGTGATGCGGGTACTTGGTTGTGGATATAGGATGATTGCTCTGTCGGTACTGCTGGAGGATGGGTCTTGGTACGTGGACTTGACAGGACTCCATTACAGGTAATATTTAAATAAATTCTATTTTTTTAAAAATATGAAAATAGATTGATTTTGAGTATCTGGTAAATTTATAAATTTACACCCATTGTGGGTGATAGGTGAGAACAATACCCATTGGACCCATGGGTACCCATACCCATACCCATGATAACCCTTTATCTGTTGTTAAGGGTAAGGGTGTTCTCAGGTATGGATACAGGTAGAAACAATATACCCAGGGGTTACCCATGCCAATCACACCTATGTACATAATGACTAGCATGATGTTAAATCCACATGTCTGGTGCTTAATAAAATACTTCTGGAAGGGTTTCCCAGAGGTTTCCCTAGGATCCTGTGGGGGGGTCGAGGTTCTGAGGACATAGGGGGTTAGGGTCAGATTTACAGACAGAAAGGTGGAAGCAGATGGAAGCACTGGGGACTTAGGGCTGGCCAGTGGTTAGGTAGACGCGACTGGTTGCTAGGTGTTCTTGGTCGAAGGGACTTGGCTTCAACTTATGTGTTGCACCCTCCTTGATCATCTGTTCCTAATTTCAGAAAATCGGAAAGTTAACTGGAACTGAATTAGAACTTAGGATACAGACTGAGTCAATATTTGTACTGGCAAATAGTCCAGTTGACTGGAGGGTTATACACATGTAGCTACTTCCTTGTATTATCTATTGCTGAATATAGGACAAGGGAATGTGTCAAGTGTCGGTTACTGATGGACTTTGGTACTGCCGAGAGGTGTTGTCGAAAGGTCGGGCAGACTATGGCCAAGTCCTGCAGGCCAAGAGTAGTGGCGTTGGCTTCAATGTACTCGTGCGTTGCACCCTACTTGCTGTGCGTGCCACTGTATTTGCAACAGACAGATACTCGGGGGGATGCTGAGGATGCTGGCCCGAGTCGAGGACTTAACAGAGGAGAAGAAGGTAGAAGGGCCTAAGCCTAGTTGATACCCAGAATGAGGAAGTATGTACATGCATGTCCTACTTATATAGGTTAAGAAGTGACATGTGGAATAAGGAATGTGGAACAATAAGGTATGCAGAGCATGTGGTCATTGTCCACAACGAACAAAATTAGAACAAGGAATGCAAAACGGGGATAGGACAATAAAAGACAGGATAATAGAATTGTGACTCAAGACAGGACAATAGGGAGTGGCCGAGTATAAAACAATGGGGTCATGTATGAGGATAATACAAGGACAGGAAGTCCCGAGGTGAAACGGACCGAGGAGTGTGAATAGCGGATATGCCGAGCCAGGACCGGTGCACCAAGTGTTATGCATGCGACACAGGCACTTGGTCGTGGATATTGTCACGACCATACATCGTGCTTTGACTTACTCGGCAGTACCGACCAACCGACCCAAT
>QLPG01002011.1:0-18056 GCA_003314385.1 Gomphus sp. MG54
TGGCCATAGTCCGCCCGACCTTTCGACAACACCCTTTCGGCAGTACCGAAGTCCGTCAGTATCTGGCTCCTGACACAAGGCAGCTTATCAGGCAGTGGAGAAGACTGACCCTGAACACACCTAAAAATACTTCCCCAATGAGAAACCATAGACATGGGAGCAGTAAGGGATGGCAGAGACTTCTGAGGATGCAGGCAAAGTATTCCAAAGGTTCAGCATGTAGGAAGAGAGATGCAGGCAAAATGAGGAGAGTAGAACCTATAGCTGAGAAAGAGGGGAAAACAGAAGCAATAATGAGAGAGAAAAAAAAGGAGGAAACCCTTACATTGGCAGCAGGGACCAAGGTTGGGGAACACAAGAGACAAGACAGAGAAGACTAGATAAATATAGAATCAGACAAAACCAGGGACCAACCCAAACTAGAGAAGCACCAATAACACATACCAATAATGACTGACAACAATAAACAAATCAAAAAACTGCAGATTAGACAATAAAATGTGAACAAGTCATTAATGGCAACCAACAAGATGCTAGCTAAGTGCTTACCTGATGAGTACGACATACTGGCAATACAGGAACCCTACATTGACTTCTTGGGAAATGCCAGGGCTACACCACACTGGTATTTAATATATCCAAATACACACTTTTGAGACTGAGACAAAAGGACAAGATCAATGATTCTAGTTAGCAAAAAAATCACAACAAGCATATGGGGAGCAGTGGATATAGGTTCACCTGATATTACAGTGATAAGGATCAGAACAGGCATAGGTGTCATTACCATACTTAACTCATATTATAACTGCACCCATGCTGATAGCATAAGAGACATCCAGAAATACCTTCAGAACCAAACCAGAACCAGACCAATACAGAACCTAGAAGACGAGGGGATGATCTGGGTAGGTGATTTCAACAGGCACCACCCAATATGAGATGAAGCTTGCAACTCCCACCTCTTCACACAGGCTAACCTGGATGTTACACAAATACTACTGTAGGCAATAACAGATTATGACATGCAGATGACATTGCCCAAAGGACTGCCAATGCTCAGGGCAATGTCAACAGGAAACCTCACTTGAACAGATAATGTCTTCATATCTACTATACTATTAGAAAGTCTGATTAGCTACAAACCTATCCCAGAAGATCAGCCACCCAAGAGCAACCACCTCCCAGTGAATACCATAATAGATGTGAAAGTCAAAACAAGCAAACAAAAACCCAGACCTAACTTCAGACAAATAGACTGGAACATGTTTAACAAGGAACTTGACACCAGACTGAAAGCTAAAATTACCAAACCAATGCCCTCATCCACTCAGCAGTTCATATACCACCTACACACTCTAACCAACACCATACTGGACACAATAGCAGAACTAGTACCAAACAGCAAGCCATCACCATACATGAAACAAAGGTGGTCTCAATAGCTGACCCAGATCAGGTGGGAGACTAGATGGATAGGCAGAGGTTCCTATATATGCTGGAATGACCATGCTGATGAGATTCATAATACATACAGATGTGCCCGCAACCACTATTCCAATGCTATTAAGAAATCAAAACAAGAGCATTGGAAGAACTTTTTGGAATCCATAGATCAGAAAACTATTTGGATGACACACAGATATGCCTCTACAGAGGTATCAGATGGAGGACGGGCACAGATACCTACTCTTAGAACATAAAAGGCTAATGGAACAAGATGGATTACAGACACAAATGAGCAAAAGCAGACATGCTTTTTGAAACCTTCTTTCCAAAACCAAAAGCAGGAATTGGATATATACCAACTGTACACCAATATCCCACACCTGTGTTTGACTACCATCCTGTCACCGATGAACAGATATGAAGAGTGGTGGAAAGACTCAGTCCATTCAAAGCCCCAGGAGACAATGGTCCCCTATTCTGAGCTACCTTTGACCTAAATTATACCTAGCAGAATAGAAAGACTCAATCACAAGAGTCCTCTGGAAATCAGAAAAGGCTGATTATACCATCCCAGGCACATACCAACCCATTGCCTTGCTAGACACAATAGGAAAGGTCCTATCAGCCTGTGTTGCAGAGGATTTAGTAAAAATGACAGAAAAAATCACTTACTACCTAATAATCACTTTGGATGCAGGCCAGGATGGATGACCACTGGTGCATTCCACTATGTCATTGGAGTAGCTAAGGATGCATGGAGAAAGGGGAGAGTCCTAGGTGTACTCTACCTGGATATCAAAGGAGCATTCCCTAGTATAGTCCTGGATCGGCTTAAGCACAACATGCATATGAGAGGAATACCAGCAGAGGACACCCAGTGGATACACAGGAAGGTCAAAGGCCAAGCCACAACTATTAGCTTTGATGACTATGCCACCACTACCAGACTGATAGAGTGGGGAATGGACCAAGGATGCCCCCTATTGGCAATAGCATACTAGTACTACAACAGTGACCTTCTTGAAACCACTCAATATAGGAGAGGAGAAAACAGCATAGGCTTTGTGGATGATACAACAATCATAGCAGATAGAGATGATCTAGAAGAGGACTGACAGCAGTTATGACCAGAGCAGATGGCACGTATGATTGGGCAAAATCACATGACTGCCAGTTTGCCATTGACAAATTTGGTCTTATGGGACTCATAAGATGATGAGAAAAAGATCTCACAAGACCAGGAAATTATAGACCAATAAAAAGACCATCAATAAAGATTGGACATCACACAGTTGAACCTACAGCCATACACAAATCCCTAGGCATGATCATGGACCAGGAACTGAGGTTTAAAGACCATACCAACTCTGCTCTAAAAAAGGGGGAATAGTATATCGGGCAATACAGGAGACTAGCTAGACCATCAAAGGGAATCATAGCTAAGCACATGCGCACATATTACCTTATGGTAGCTATCCCAAGAATGCTATATGCTGCTGATGTGTTTATTATACCAGAGACCAAGTGGAATAAAGACACAAAAGGCCATGTTAACAAACTAGCTAGGATACAATGCCAGGCAGCATTAGACATAACAGGAGCCCTACATACCATAGCTAATGACACCCTTGATGTACATACCAACCTACCACCATTCCCCTTATTAGTATCCAAACTGGTACACAGAGCAGCAGTACGGTTAGTCTGCTTATCAGACAAACATCCACTAGCAGCAAAATTCCAAAAAGCAGCCAAGTGATATGTTAAACGACACTGATCTTCCCTATACAAGATACTACACACATACAATATTAAACCAGACAAGATGGAAAAGATTGAAACAGTGGTGCTGGGCTCAAAGTGGATCGTAGCTTTCAAGATCCAAATTCCCTATGAGGAGGACAAAGTGATAGAGGAGCTTGGGACAGAGACTGCCGAGATGGTTATATACTCAGATGGCTCATGCATAGATAGTAGAGTAGGGGCCACAGTAGTGCTATAAGGAAACAGAGTAGAGAAATGGGTGGCATGACTATACCTGGGATCAGAACAGGAGCACACATTCTTCAAAGCTGAACTAATTGGAGCAGCAATGGGTGCCAAGATGATGAATACAGAAAGGTGCATATGTGATAGCAGCAGATAGCCAAGCAGCAATCCAGAGGACATGAAAGGAAAGGTCCATATAAGGATAATATCTAGTGAATGCTCTACACAGACAGATCCAAGGAGTCATCAAACAGCAGCCAGGGGAAAAAGTCATAATGTGATAGGTCCCAAGCTATAAAGGGATAGAAGGAAATGAAAGAGCAGACACTGAAGCAAAGAAGGCAGCAAAGGGTGAGTCCAGCAAAGAGACAGAAATACCAAAAGAATGCCAGGGCATACTGCCAATGAGCAGGGCATACTGCCAATAAGCAGGGCAGCAGAGGTTCAGAGACACGATGCCAAGATTAAACAGGAGGCTAGGACAGCATTTGGCTAAGTCCCCACAAGCTGGCTTCACATATGAGATTGACCCAACAACACCCTCAGCAGCATTTTCAAAATAACACAAGACATGCCTTGGTGACACATGAGCATGCTAATCCAACTCAGAACAGGCCAAAACCAGCACCTAGACAGAACAGGAAAAGAGGACTCACCTATCTGTCTGGTGTTGACAGGGAAGGTCTAGAGACTCTTAACTGTCACACACAGAGAGCAACAATGGTCTTTGGGGCTTGTCAATATGGATGCTAAAGCCAAGTATATAACAAAGTAACTACTAACCTTTGGCACTTGTCAATATGGATGCTATAGACAAGTATATAACAAAGTAACTACTAACCTTTGGCACCTGTCAATATAGATGCTAAAGACAAGAGCCAAAGGTGTGAAAAAGTGTGTTGTTATGGGCGCTTATTTTAAGCGCCAGAGAACGCAAATGCAAAAAGTGAAAAGCATAATAGAGAAACACAAGTGCAAGTGCAAAGCACAAATGCAGGGGAATAAAATCATACCCCAACATCCCACCTGTAAGGAAACCAAGGAGACAGTACATCATTACCTATTCAGGTGTCCAGCATACAGTACACAAAGGGAGAAATTGGAGAAAGAGCTTGGACGAGGGGTGAGGTCCATGAGGACACTGTTAGGGGGACATAAGACAATGAAACATCTATTCAAATATATACACACTACACAGTGATTCCAAAAGACATATGGAGACCTAACCCTATCAAAGGAGCAAATGGATGAGAACAGGAAGCAGAAGGAAAAAAGGAAAAAATACACACAATGCTAATACACCACCTCACCCACATGGGCATGGACTAGCTCAGGGCACTGCTTATGAAGCATATGCAGAGACAGAGGAGGGATGAGAAAGGGAAAGCAACAGATAGAGAGACTGTATGCACCATCTTACATAGGAAATTGCCTCAAAAGACATAAAATCTGGATATAAACAAAAAGAAAAAAAATTTGACAATGGAAATACCCCTCAATATGGAGAGAAACAACAGAAGAATGCTTTTTAGCAGAGATGGATTTCATAGTGGTGATAAGGAGTCAAGGAGATGAATGAACAAAGTTCAACATGCCAAATTGATACAAATAAGGTCACATAACATGTTGATGATTCACATGACCTACTCCTACCTTATACTGGTGTGTAACATTGAAAATCAGAGAAAATAATAGAGGGTGTCAAGCCCACAATACCATGCTCTGATTTACTTGACAGTACCAACCAACCAACCCTTACCCATATCATCCCTCACCAGTGTGTGGCCTTGGCTTGGTACATTCGGTTCATCATTTGGTTCATTATCTCTATCCCACCCTCCTATTCTTTATCATTCTTTTATTCCCTGTCCTCCCCCTTGTCTGTTTACCCTCAGGACATTCATTATTTGTTGTCACTCAGCAGTGGCCTATTGTTTTATATTCAGCCACTCTCTATTGTTCTATTCTCACTCACTCTTTTGTTCTCAGTCATACCTCATTGTTCTGTTCTCACCCACATTCCTTGTTCTATTCTTGATCATTGTGGACAATACCTCCACATGATTCTTCATACCTTATTATTCTCCATTCCTTGTGCCACATCTCACTTATTAGCCTATATAAGTAGCCAGTGTATGTAGATGGTTCTTCATTCTGGAAATCAACTAGGTTTACACCTTCTTGTCCTCCCTTCTCCTGTCCCAAGTCCTTTACCTGGGCCGACACTCTCAGCACTCTCCCGGGTATCCCTCTGTCCCAAATCGGTGGCATGCATGGGAAGTAGGGTGCAATGCATGAGCACGTTGAAGCCATGCCACTACTTCTGGCCTGCAGGACTTGGCCGATCCTTGGCATTCCCAGAGCCTGACAGAGGGTCAAAAAACTGCCCCAATGAGTGATTATTTTGTTTGATTTATTGAGCAATGGGTTTTAATTAGACTCATATGATTTCTTAAGTTGGTAGATAGCCAACATTTCTAGTATATCATGTGAAATTTTCAGAACTTTTGCTGATGTCATTCCTTCACAAAATATCAATCTTTCTGTAATACATAAACATTGGGGCAGTTTTTTGACCCATTGTATATCCTCTAAGCCTCTCTGTCCTTAGTCTAAATTTGGGCTGACACTCTCAGCACCCTTCTGAACAATCCTCCCAAAATTCCATGGCCTCACAGAGGTAGGGCACAATGCACAAGTAGATTAAAGCCAGCCACATCCACTCAGCTCATTGGACTGGGCTGAACTATGCCAGCATCCTGTTCAAGGCACTATTACACTAGTGCTTGGTTCATATATGTTTGGAACTTTTGGTGCTTTTAAAATTTTACCAGATGAAATTCAGCAGATCCAAGGTTAATTCCTGTCTCTACCTGTACTAGCAAGGCCTGTCAAACCCACAATACTGAGCTCTGGTTCACTCAATAATACCAACCAAACAACCCTTATCGTTAATCCCACACGCCAGTGACAAGTCATTCCTCACTAGTACATGGTCTTGGCTTGGTACATCCAGTTCATCATTTGGTTCACTTTCCCTACCTGTCAAGTATACGTACCGAGATCCCAGTAATTCAGCAGTGCCAACCGAACAGTCAGTTGACATCCACACACCAGTGTCCAAGCCATATACACATCACTTGGTGTGCCGGTCTCAGCTTGGTACATATACCATCTGCATTCCTCACTCCTATCCTTCGTCCACTCTTGGCCTCCTACCATCTATTAATCCTACCATGTCTGCCCCTTAACCCTCATCCCGCCTTATCTCAGGACATCCTGCCCTTGTCCTATCCTTGGCCACTACCCTATTGATTTATATTCAGGCACTCCCTGTTGTCCTGTCCTTGGCCACATTCCTATTATTCTATTCTTTATTGTTCTATCACCACTTATATTTCTCCATTCTAATATTGTTCATTGTGGACAATGCCCCTATATGCCCTGCATACCTTATTGTCCCACATTCCTTATTCCACATGTCGCTTCTTAAACCTATATAAGTAGGACATGTATGTATATACTTCCTTATTCTAGGTATCGACTAGGCTTAGGTCCTTTTACCTTCTCCTCCTCTGTTAAGTCCTCTACTCAGGCTAGTATCATCAGCATCCTCTCAAGTATCCCATCTGTTGCAAATCAGTGGCACGCATGGAGAGTAGGGTGCAATGCACAAGTACATTGAAGCCAAAGCCACTACTTCTGGCCTGCAGGACTTGGCCATTATCCTCGACATTACCAATACTTGACACTACCCCACCCTCCTATTCTTTATTATTCTTCTATTCCCTATCCTTCCCCTTGCCCATTTACCCTCGAGACATTCACTATTCATTTATCACTCGGTCGTGGCCCTATTGTTTTATATTTGGCCACTCTCTATTGTTCTATTTTCCCTCACACTCCTATTCGCTTATTATCGGTCATATCTCATTGTCTTATTCTCATTTATATCATATTGTTCTATTCTAGATCACTATAGACAATACCTCTACATGGTCTCTATACCTTATTCTTTTCTCCATGTCTTATGCCACCCTTATTCCACATGCCACCTCTTAGCCTATATAAGTAGTGAATGCATGTACATAGTTCCTCAGTCTGAGTATCAACTAGGTTTATGCCTTCCTGCTCTCCTCCCTCTGTTTAGAAGTCCTTCACTCGGGCCGATACTCTTGGCATCCTTTTGAGCATCTCTTCTATCCCAAATCAGTGGCATGCACAGGAAGCAGGGCACAACACACAAGCACATTAAAGCCAAGCCACTACGACTGGTCTGCAGGACTTGGCTGGTTCCAACCATACCTTTGGCATTACCGAGGCCTGACAAGGCCCTATCAAAGTCTACATCCCAGTCTATGTTAATGACCAGCTCATGGTGTCAAATACATCTTGACAAAATCAAAGGCCAAACTTGTATAATACTTTAAGATGAAAGATATTGGACTTGCATGGTACATTGTTAGACTTAAAATCCATAGAGACAGAGCTAACTGGACACTTCACATCAACCAGCATAAGTATATCTTGGATGTCCTCAAGTGATTTAACATGGAGAATTGCAAACCAGTTGTTGCCACACCTCTTGATCCAGGCTGTTGTCTCTCCAAGGACCTCTGCCCTAGTCTGAAGATGAGAGAGTGGCAATGAAGGATATTCTATGGAAGACATCTTATATCTTGCTGCAGTTGGAAGCCTGAATTACCTTGCTATTAGGATCAGACTAGATCTTGTACATGCTGTGGGTGAACTTGGCTAGTTTAACTCAAATCCTGGTCTAAATCCTGGTCTTAGCCATTGGAAGGTCATCCAACATATGTTCAAATACCTTAAGAGTACCACTGATCTCAGATTCACCTACAGTATAGTAGACCTCCTTGATACAGATTTCAGTTAAACACAATTTCAGCTTAAAATTTTGGAGATTAAATCTTAAAAAAATTATATAACAGCTGAGAAGTGTCTTGAGAACATTTTTGCTCTATATTATAGGGGCAAAAAACCTGTTGTTGCAGCAGAGTAAATTTTTTTGTGCAACAGGTCAAAATGTCACGCGGATAGGTCCTTGATACAAGCGTGACACCTAATTCTCCGTGCGTGGAATTTGTGGCCCAGTGTGATTAGTCATCCATTTCTTTGTATTATTAGCATGTTGCATGTCACACTTTGGTAGCCCCAATATCTTTGTGGTCAGATTAAGGTCAATTTAGGTCAAATCCCACTCGGAGTTTTTGTAATTAGCAATAGGAGATGCATAGCTTCCCTAATGTGTACACTCTATGACAAAATCTCTCAGAAAAGTTGAGCAATCACTGATTTAAGATTGTATGTTATCAAAGTTGAGAAATTTTAGATGAAGATAAATTCCTCCTGAATGCAATTCTTCTCTCTCCCTTGTGTGGGTTGGCTTAAATGTTGCTTATATATAGTAGATTCTTTGTGCAAAACCCTGTATTACTGGAATGAGAATTGACCTTGGAAAATCATTTTGTATCAAGGAGGTATCCTGTATCAAAGAGGTCTACTATACTGTATGGCCCTCCTAGTTCTAGTCCCTAGCCAATGCTCCAGGCCTACTGTGATATCAATTATACTAGGGATGAAGACAGAAGATGGTCAATGACTGGTTATGCCTTCTTCAATGGTGGAGCTGCAGTGAGCTCCTGCAGCAAGTGACAACCAACTGTAGCCACATCTTCCTCTAATGCCAAATACATAGCAGCTAACTTTACAGGACAGGATGCCATGTGGTTGAAACAGCTGCTTACTGAGCTTGGCTATCACATCCTACAATTCACCATTTACTGTGACAGCCAGCCTGCAATTGTTATGTTCAAGCATCCTAAGCATCATTCTCAGATGAAGTACATTAATGTGATGTACCATTGGCTCAGGGATAAAGTTGAGAAGAAATTTCTCAAGCTCCAATTTGTGCCTACAGATGACATGAGTCTCCCTTCATTTCTGAAAACTCCCAACCTGTCCTACACTTCTCATGTTTCATCCTAACAAGTCCCTTTGTAAGCACAGTTTTTTCATTGAGGGGATATGTTGAGATGCACTGAAGTTCCCTTTTACATTTCCACATGATATGACTGATACATGGCCAGATATAACTCGTTTATGTATTATATTTTTTAAAAATTTGAACACTTTGTCCCATTTCTAGATACTGAATCATTAGTAGGGCCCATAACCTGTTAAAATACTTAGTATGTGAGAAAATCCTATAAATTGGCTATTTTGTACACAGGACTCTTCCTCAAAGAAATTATCAGAACATGCAAGTTTCCTTCAAAAAACCCACAGGAAACTTAGAGAAATTTTAAATAAAAATCAATTTTCCCAAATTTCTGTTAGACAAGTTAACCTTGTATAATATTAACCACTTGATAAATTTTGTCATCTGTTCATGCTCGATGTCGGACCTCCATTTGTTTTAAAAGTCCGCCACACTTTACATAAATAGGCGCTAGACCAATGAAAGTTTTTCTCACCTTGACCTCAACGCTATGCTAGGTATAGCCTTGGTGAGTTATCTTTGCCTCAAATTACACATGTGCTGGCGCACTGTGATGATCCTACAATCAGTTCTGCTTCCGAATGGCGTAGGCCTTGTGGATACTAGATACCAAAAACACTTCTGATCCTTCACTTCCTCGTCATTCCTTGTCTCATTCATGACCTAACCTTAATTTTTTCATGTAGGTGCTATCGTCAGATACTCTCTAGACATGTGGCGATATATTACTAAAAGAGATGCATTTGTGCTGTTGGAATAATTCGTGTGGTTTTAACATATACAATGTGGTACGTGTCAATGTTGCCTTGCTGTCACTTCAAAGACGAAAACATAGTCAATCCATTCGTTGAACAAATTCATCGACCGTCTTGTATTTTCATCCATCCAGTTCTGCGTCTTGTGGGATTGTTCTTGGGTGCAAGTCGGGAGGGGAAGGAATATGAAACCATCGGCTTTCTGAGCCTTCATTATTTTTTCCTTGATTTTTTACTTCTGGTAAACTTGGACTTATCTACGCACCTAGTCGGACCACCTTCTCGCGCTATAACATCATTCTCTCAAACCTAACTCTATTGAATAACCGGTGAGTTATTTTTTTTCTGGCCACAATTGCAATGAAGATACTTTCATAACGAGTTGAGGTGATGCCAAGATCCTTGATCTTCGGATGAGCCATTTCTCACATGCACTACCAACGGAGCATTTTTTTCACCTTCGACGTTTATATGACTAACTTTATGGGTATCATCTAGGTCTTTGATGCCTTTCTAAGGTTGCGGTAATATAATGCAGGTGAGTAATTTGTCTTTGACCTTTGTCACGATTATGTTAGTGGGCCACCGTAACAGGATGAGTCTAATACCACCTGCTGTAGGATATATCCTTTTTTCCCTTTCTTTCCTTTATTAATTTTATGGGTTTATCTCCCAGATTAGATTACCTTTATCAATACCCTCTTCCACAAGGTGATCATATTCTCTTAAATTGTTTCCTATGATGTTTTTCGATACAAGCATATGTCCTATTCTTAAGAGGAAACATTGGGCATTGGCCCCTGAGGTCTTCGATAAAAATTTCTCTTGTTTTGCATCACATTATTAACTTCGCCCTCATTAGGTCTTTTCCACGTGCGTGTGAACTTTCATTATATTCCACATCGTTACATTATTAGTATGCGATACAACGGGGCTTGCCCATTCTTTATGCTCTATGCCATAGTTCCATTTAAGTTTAGTTATGTCATCAGTAAATACGATCGATCATGTGACGTACATTGACCCCTTGCTGTGGCTGTGGCACTAGCTCGTTGCTTCTGACCACGAACCATTAGTAGGCTTTGCTAATGCAAGCCCAACTAGAGAATGCCCTTTCCCAGATACAGCATAGGGATTCTGTGTCAACAATCGACTTTTCACAGCATCACCTTGCAGACGGATCTAAAGTTTCTACACAAGAGCGATTCGTAAAAGATGTGCGTGCTTATGATGGTGCCAAACCTCTTCACAGTTGTTAATTTTCCGGATGTGCTTATCATGCATCGATGGCGTCCCATACTCAGACGCAAGCACCTGCAACACAAGTACCAACAGACGCCCAGTTTTTCTCCTCAGAAGATCCCTCCAAGCCAGACCTTGCGTTTCTTAAGAAGCACTTCTACCATGAGGGACGAGTGACGTTGAAACAAGCCTTGTATGTCATTCAGAAAGGGACAGAAGTTTTCAAGAATGAGCCGAATGTCCTCGACGTCAGCGCACCTATCACAAGTACGTAATCACCTACCATGGCTCATCTTTTCTCATAAGGTACGGGTCCTACCTGACAGTGTGCGGAGATATTCACGGGCAATACGTCAGTAGTCCCGTTTTGCTCTATATTCACCCACCATTTCTGATCCTAACCCGGACGTGGTCGGATACTGACAGTATGATCTCTTAAAACTTTTTGAAATTGGTGGAAATCCCTCCGAAACACGATATCTTTTTTTGGGTGATTATGTTGACCGGGGTTATTTCAGCATTGAGGTATGCTAGTGCTCATCCCCCTTACCTGTTGTCGGTCTACCTAATGGTTAATATACGCAGTGCGTGCTCTATCTTTGGTCGCTAAAAATCTGGTATCCGAATGGCATATATCTCCTGCGAGGGAATCACGAGTGTCGACACCTGACGGATTTCTTCACATTCAAACTAGAATGCAAACACAAGTATACTGAGGAGATTTACAATGCTTGTATGGAGTCATTCTGTGCCCTTCCCCTCGCTGCTATTTTGAACAAGCAATTTCTTTGCATTCATGGCGGGCTCTCTCCTGAACTGAACACTATGGATGACTTGCGAATTGTGGGTAGCTCGTCACATTTGTTAATAAACGCATTGGGGGGACGAATTTGTCTAGATTGATCGCTTTCGGGAACCACCAACAAAGGGCCTGATGTGCGATATTTTGTGGTCCGATCCTATCGAAGACTTTGGACAGGAGAAAACGAGTAGTCTCTTTGTCCCCAATCATGTTCGGGGATGCTCCTTTTACTTCACGTTCGTCTCAATCAAACCTCCAATGCATATCCATATCAGTAATAACTAACGGCCCATAAAGTTATCTGGCAGCATGCCAGTTTTTGGAGAGAAACAACTTATTATCCATTATACGTGCCCACGAGGCCCAAGACGCAGGGTGATACTCACTCGGTTGGCCCCATATGCTATATTAACACCAATGGTCACACCCAGATACCGTTGTTATCGTAAAACACCGACCGCTGGGTTTCCATCAGTGATGACCATATTCTCGGCGCCCAATTATCTGGATATCTATAACAACAAAGCAGCGGTGTTCAGATATGAAGCCAATGTTATGAACATCCGGCAATACAATGCCACACCTCATCCATACTGGCTCCCAAATTTTATGGACGTCTTTACCTGGAGCTTACCATTTGTCGGAGAAAAGAGTACGTGGCGTGACAGCTATGCGTCTTGCATTGTTGAAACAAGGGGCACTCTATGAAGTCACTGATATGTTGGTGGCGGTTCTGAACTGTTGCACAAAAGAGGAACTCGAGGAGGCAGAGGCAGAGGATGCATTGTTGCCGCCTATGTCTCCAACGACAGCATTGGCCTGTGCTTCCGAACGTCGAAAAATCATTCAGAACAAAATCAGAGCCATTGGTCGGGTATCTAGAGTATTTGCACTTTTAAGGTTGTATTTCCGAACTTTATATATGATTGTATTATAACTTGTTTCTCCTTCTCCGCAGGGAAGAGTCTGAGAAGGTATCTGAACTTAAGAGCATCTCAGGCTCAAGCAAACTTCCGTACGGGACGCTTGCAACAGGTGCTGAAGGTATCAGACATGCTATTACAAGCTTCGACGATGCGTATGTCCTTGACATTCTATGCGGTTGACAAGTTGATTAATTTTGCCACAGACGAAAGTCTGATATGGAGAATGAACGTTTACCTCCGGAACTTGTCGATCCAAATTCGGAGGAAGCCAAGCCATTCTACTCGAAAACTAACATGCCTTCAACTGGTTCCCAGACTCTTGTTCCACCTGACGGTATCTCTAACGGAGCCCTTTCTGATCATTTGCTTGCGATCTCCGATCCAACATCGGCAGTCAAAAGGTTGCCTGATGTCTTGGGCCCGATGGTAGAGTCCATGGCAGGACTGTCTCCTAACGGTACATTTAAATGTGGCCATGCGCGCCAACAAAGCCTCGGGACGACCAAGACAAGTCCAAGTACTAGAAAACGGAGTGTAGAAAGCACCATTTCTCTTATAAAGGAGGCCGTCAAAGCGAAAACAGAGGAGGCCGGCGACTAGGCAAATTTGTAGGCCTAGTCGCTAACGCCCATGTCTTCGTTTGCTATTTCTGTGCAATGTCACCACCGTTGAGGCTATTATTGGATAGATAAGTGCGACTTGGCTGTTAGGGAGTACTTAAACAATGATGGATCAGATTCGATTTTGTATATTGTATATTATATGTACTATCTTACTGGAAGTGAGCCGCCTTAGAGTAATCCGGAACGACCTGATGGGGAAGCATCTAAATTGTCGGAACTTTGGCGTATTGAGTCAAGTCAGAAATTGCAGTCCGATCCGACGGAGGTTTTACATACATTCAGACCGCATGGAACTCCAATTGAGTTATCGGGTGGTATACTCTTGGTGTCCTCTCTTGTAACTTGATCAGAGTTGACTCAAATCTGCCTTATTCATCTTTCACCCAAGTCTCTATTTATGTGATAACATCCATCAAAGTTGATAATCCAAAGGTACAGTAAGCAACAAAACTGTTCATATGTTTGGAAGCTTTGGATTGTGTATCTAATAGGAAATTCAATTTAGGTTTTAAAATCATCAAAATATTATGACATATGCTCTAGGATCCTAGCTATCTTATATGCCAATGATCCAGCAAATCAATGTGGAACTTCCTGAGATATGAATATTTCATATTCAAGGTCTTATTCAAACAGTTTTGTTGCTAACAGTTAATGAGTGAAAATTGGAGGCCTTTAATGAGGTATTAGCTCCTAACCAAGCAGTCAGACTATGCCCATGCACAAGTGTCCAAGCCACATACAAGTCACTTGGTATGCCAGTCTCAGCTTGGCACATCCACCATCCACATTACTCATCCCCATCACTCATCCACTTTATCTCATTTACCAACCATTAATCCTACCCCATCCACTCCTTATTCCTCAACCTGCCTCACCTCAGGACATCCTGTCCTTGTTTTATCCTCGGCTACAACCCTATTTTTTTATAGTCTGGCACTCTCTATTGTCCTATCCTTGGCCACATCCCTATTATTCTATTTTCATTATCATATCCCTGTCTACATTCCTTCATTCTAATTTTACTCATTGTGGACACTACCCCCACATGCTCTGCATACCTTATTGTCCCACATTCCTTATTCCACATATCGCCTCTTGAACCTATATAAGTAGGACATGCATGTATATACTTTCTCACTCTTGGTATCGACTAGGCTTAGGCCCCTTACCTTCTCCTTCCTCTGTAAAGTCCTCTACTTAGGCTGGCACCTTCAGCACTCCCTGAGTATTCCCTCTGTCCCAAATTGGTGGCATGCACAGCAAGTAGGGCACAATGCATGAGTACCTTAAAGCCAAAGCCACTACTCCTGGCCTGCAGGATTTGGCTGTTCCCCATCTGACCTGTCACCATTCCTAAAGCTTGACACCTTAGTGGAATCCATTTGTCATCTACCTTATCTGTGGGAATGTCTTTCCATATATGGAATATTTCCTTATATGGGTGCTTATGTCAGCGCAAAAATTTTGTGACCAAAAAAATTTTAACAGTGTCAGATTGCTTAAAAATATGATTATGAATTTTGGGAAGATGTTTGAAAGTTTGGATATACTACATTTGCAATAATGATTTTTTTTAAAAAGTAAAACCAAGACCATGTACATATAGTTCTATGCCATTGATCTGTGGTCTTAGAATAATTTTTTTGTCGATGTTGCCAGATCCTTGTGCGAAATGGTAGAATGTGACATTTGAGTCATGTGACAATAGTGGAAACCATTTGTCTTCTACCTTATTATTAGTTTGTCTACGATTACTAGGAGGCAATCGTATCCATTGCTAACCAGCAGTTCAGTGATGAAGTCCATGGTCACTACCTCAAAGGGTCATTCAGGTATTGGGATTGGCTGCAACAGTCCCATAGGTACGTGGCATTTGAATTTGGCCTTTTGACATATATTATAACTAACTACAAATCTTTTGATGTCTCTGCTCATCTGTGGCCAGTAGTAGGTGGCAGCCAAACAGTTGTATGTTCTATGATACCCTGCATGGGTAGCTTCTGCAGGTTTGTCATGTGTCTTGCTCATGATTCTTGCTTGCTGACTCTTTAGAACACATAACCTAAGGTTTCCATTCCAATCTTCAAAGAAGATAAGTCCATCTTCTCTCTTAGAAATTAATGGTTGCTGAACATTGTTCCAGCTGGCCTCCTTCCTCAGCCTAGTTTGTACCTTTGAAAAATAAGGATCTGAGTCGTATCCACACACAAACTCTCCGGTTTCCTTAGGATGTGTTATGATATAGAAAAAGGACATAAGCATAATATTAACAATTTCCCAAAGGTGAGGCAATGGCAAGGTTCTGGATTGGGCTTGGCTTCAATGTTATGTGTTATGCCCACTAGACCACATGGTCCCCAATTTCATAAAGGCAAGACAGACAGAAATGAACAAAGAACCTTAGTTGAAATCAAGGTTGATTTTCTGACTAAAGTCTGAACTATGAGTACAAGATCTTTTATACTACTTTCTAATCTACTAGGAGTCGAATAGATTCCTATAATAGAATGAGAAAGCCGAGGATTGTGAAAAGCGAGAACAGAAATACTATGTCCCAAATAATGATCTCTTCTGTGACATTGTGAGTGACATGTCACTCCGATTCTCAATGGAGTTACCCTAAGGAACATAATAGCAGATTGGACATAAGAGACTGAGCAGAATTGCAAATAAATGAAAATGGAATGGAATGTAAATGAAAGGATATTAAATGTAAATGAAGACAGAATGGAATAGCGAGCATATGGAGTGTGACATAAATGAGTGGAGTGAATTGACAGGAGCATGTGACACCAAGGTGGATACACGAGGTGCATATGGTCCATGGGCTGAGGGCATTATGTTGAATAGCAAGCGAGAGCAGAGTTGGGCTAAGTGGGCTGAAATGAATAGTCAGGCATGCCAGTGTACAGTTCCTGACAGTATCCCCCCTTTATGGCTGATTCCCACGAGGCCACAGAAATGAAGTTCTAGAACAGTGGCCCTATTGGAGTTCAGAAATGTGAAAACATATAAGAGAGTCGTGAGGGAGTTTGGGGGGTAACCATTCATCGACATCGCCAATGGAAGACGCTTACATCAACCCTGCCTATATGCAGAAGCTAATGGGTCTCCACCCCTCGCCAATCACCACCTATCTCCAAAGTGAGAACAACCTCCCCATCACCATCCCATCTCTATCATCATCTACCATCGAGTGCAGCCGAGTGCTACTCGAACAAGAGCACATTGATGTATGAGAGCCTTGGATCGAAGGGGCAAATTCAAAAAGTATGAAGGTGAGTAAAAATACTGCCTCAGAATTGATTCTTAACTGATTTTTTTGTTTTTGCAGTATGCTCGTCTTCAGATGAGGTATGACAAGGGCGATGTGAACAGCATATTTTATCGAAAGGCGAAGTTGGGTGAACAAGATGACCGTACACCCTGGTCTCATGGATTCATCGTCCAGAAGCCTTGCGATCACTGCAAAAGTGAGGCAACACATACCTGAGGAAATGGGACTTGGATTTGGACTTGGGTGGGTGCATGTGGTGTGGTAAGAGGGGTGTGGGTTGCAGCATCAACAAGAGAGGCCGTGGTATGAGTAAGAGGAAAGGCAAGAGAAAGGTTAGGGAGTGGAACCCCAAGGATGAGGGAAGTCTGAGGTTGAAAAAGCAAACAAGGGAAGGTACACCAGAAGAACATGAAGATGATGGTGCGGGTCCCTCAAAAAGGCCAAGGTTGGAACCCAGGGTGCATATCCTCTATTTCTCCCTCCACCGCCCAACCCTCCTCAGGAGTCATCTCCTCCACCCTCTGTGGCACAGTGTTAAGTCCGCGTGTCAGGCGCTTAGCTAGTATTCCCGAAGGGGTTTTCCGAGTTAGTGTGAAGGTCCGTAACGGGGCTGAGGACCGAGACCCGGGTCGGACGGATTACGGATGGGGACGGAGGCGCCGGAAGTTTAGGGTAGGTCACGGAAAGGATCAATCCGGTCACTGAGGTGTTCGAGGTCGGAGGGACTTGGCTTCAACTTATGTGTTGCGCCCTCCTCGATCGTCTGTCCCTAATTTCGGAAAGGAGGCAGGAGTTTACCGGAAATGAATCGGAAACTGGTGGGAGACTAAATCGATATTCGTACTGGCGAACAAGTCCAGTCGACTGTCAGACTATATACATGTGGCTTATCCTTGTACTATTTTTGCCGGTCATAAAACAAGAAGGAAAAGGAGTACAAGGGGTCAATAGTAAGGAAGAACAAGGGG
>QLPG01002011.1:18175-40051 GCA_003314385.1 Gomphus sp. MG54
GGAACGGAAACAGGAACGGGTCCGTACATCGATGGTCGGGGAGGATTCGGGAACGGGGGTGGGTGATTGTGGGGGTTGGTGTGGGTTTGTTGGAGGCATGGGGCGTAACACACAGATGTCACAAATCACAATCTCATCACCACCCTCAGTCCCTCCTATGCTGCCACCTCCTCCTCCACCACCACCTCCTCCACCTCCTATGCCATCCCCTCTACCTCCTCTCTCACTGCCTCCTGTTGCCATGCCTCTACCTCTCAGAGCCCTGCTGCCTGCACCTCCTGTGCCCTTGCCAGTCATCACATTGACCTCCGCCCTCCTATCGTTGCAAGTGTCAGTTGAAGAACTTTGCAAGAAGGTCATAGACCACAAGTTCCAACTGTCAGAGAGTCAAATGACAAATGAGGAATGTGAGGTGAGGTTAGGGACTTGCGTATGCAATTGCGAGATCAGAGGTTGAAGAATAGGGAGATGGAAATTGAGCTGTCAAGGGTACATGGGACTTGGGCCAATTGGTTGGGGGCTGGAAATCCGAGGGGTGCATTTGATGACTTGGATGAAGATGGAGAAGTAGAATTAGGCTTGTAGAATAAGAAGTGACTTAATTGTATTATTTTATTTATTTATTATTTATTTTTGACTTGAACGTAAATTGAGAGTTTGGAAATAAGAGTTGAATTGGAATAAGGAATGATGAAATGGAAACTGAGGATTGAACTTGAAAATGGAAAGAAGAAGCTGAATTGCGAGTTGGAATGAGTGAATCAGAATTGAGGTTTTTTTGAACTTGAAGACAGAGTGAATGAAACTGAAATGTGAGAGTGATAATGAATGGAATGAGTGAGAGTGAACAGAAGAGAAATTTCGAGGTGCTTATAGAATGGGTAATGGTCCAGGTTTATCTGGATACGACTTGTGAAAGTCTTGAACAAGTTCTAAAGCATGGTTGAGTTCTGTTGCAAGGAGCCATGAAGTGTCTTCATCTGTGCCTTCATATCCTGCCCACCATACTAAGTACAACAGCCTGCACACCGTACGTCGATTATCGATTTTTGAGTCCAGGATCTCGGATATCTCGAATTTGGGTTCACCATCGATTATGACTGGGGGTGGAGGTGGTTGAATGTGATTAGGAATGGGATTAGGAGTGGCTGGCTCAAGCATTGAAATGTGGAATACAGGATGTACTGCATTCATGTAGCCTGGGAGTTTCAGAGTAACAGAGTGAGTACCGGGATGTGCAATGATTTCAAATGGACCCAAAAACTTCTCAGCTAGCTTTTTTGCAGGACAGGTAGTCCTGAGAAATTTGGCTTTGATAAATGCAAGACTGCCAATGGTGAAGTCTGGAGATAGAAGTCGTTTGGCATCAGCTGAGGATTGGTACATTTGTTGAGCATCGAGGATGTTGGTTCGAAATTGCTGGTGCAACTCGTCCAGGTTGACTATGAAGTCTGGCACTCATGATGAAGCGAGGTTGTGTTCATGTCATGACCATACATCGTGCTTTGACTTATTCAGCAGTACCGACCAACCGACCCCTACTCACATCATTCCATGGCATACGGTTTTGGTTCGGTACACCCGGTTTATCACCCAGTTCATTATCCTTTTCCCCAACCCCTATTCTTTATCATCCCTACACTCCCTCCCTTTCCCCCTCACTGGTTTACCCATGGGACATTCACTATTCCCTGCCACTCACTCACGGCCCTATTGTTTTATCCTTGGCCATTCCTTATTGTTCTATTCCTTTCCCACAATCTCACCGCTTATATTTCATTGTCTTACCCTCTCATTATTCTATTCTAATCGTTGTGGACTATACCTCCACATGGTCTTCATACCTTATTCTTTTTCCATAAGCCACCCTTATTCCACATTCCGCCTCTCAGCCTATATAAGTAGTTGATACATGTACATAGTTCCTCAGTCTGAGTATCAACCAGGTTTACGCCTCCCTACTCTCCTCCTTCTGTTCAGAAGTCCTTGCTCAGGTCGACATCCTCGGCATTCGCCTGAGTATCTGTTCTTGTTACAAGTTAGTGGCATGCACAGGAGGCAGGGTGCAACACACGAGTACGTTGAAGCCAAGCCACCCTGACCGGCCTGCAGGACTTGGCCGGTTCCGACAGTACCATCGGTAGTACCGAGGCCTGACAGTTCAGGATGAATGGCAAGATTGGGATGATAGCCTTTGTTGGCAAAGAAAGGTGAGACTCCAGTGGTGGCACTGGGAGCATTGTTATAGGCAAACTCTGCAAGGGGTAATAGTGAGGCCCAGTTGTCTTGTTGATAGTTGCAATAGATGTGGAGGTACTGTTCTAATGTCTGATTAGTATGCTCGGTCTGGCCATCGCCTTCTGGGTGATAGCCTGAGGTGAAATGCAACTTCATATCCAGGGCCTTCCTGAGAGAATGCCAGAAGTGGGACACAAATTCCGAGCCTCTATCTGAAGTGATGTGAGAAGGAATACTGTGTTTGGAGAATATGTGAAGTACAAAGAGTTCTGTGAGCTGAGAGGAAGTGATGGTGACGGAAGTAGGAATGAAGATAGACTGTTTGGTGAAGCGGTCGACTATGACTAGGATGGCCATGAATCCCAAAGATGTGGGAAGCTGCTCAATGAAGTCCATGGATATCGAGTTCCAGGGTTTGTCTGGCACTGGAAGCTATTTGAGTAATCCATATGGCTTGTGACATTGCGATTTATTCCACATACACATCATGCAGGACTTGTAGTAAGTAGTCTTTAACAAATGAGTGCAATGCCAGGCCAATTGTAGTCATGTCTGACGAGGTCTATGGTTTTGTTAATTCCGAAGTGTCCAGAAAAAATGTGATCATGCTTATATTGTAACATGCATAAACGTAAGTCTTGGGCCTTGGGAACGTAGATGCAATCGTCAAATAGCAACAGACTGTTGGAATTAGTCTGCCACTTCAGGTTGTCGTTATTTGTGAGGTGTTTCTGGGCTAAGGAGTCAGAAGGAAGATGATGTCTGATGTCATTCAGGATATGCTCGGTGTCCATAAGAGTCGAGGCCCTCAGTACTGGTTCAATGAGGCTTGTGGCTTGAAGGGACATGGTCAACTGATGTTGAGAGAAGATGGGTCGAAGGTTCTGGGGATTAATGGTGGCATAGTTGCTCATCCCCTCATTAAGGTAGATGTCCCATCGTCTAGTGAGCGAATCAGGCTTAGTGCCCAAATGACTGGGTCTGAAACGGATGACAAGATTAAACTGAGAGAGGTATTCAGACCACCTAGCTTGATGTCTAGTCAACAACTTGGTTGTAAAAAAGTACTCCAAGTTCTTATAATCGGTGATGACATTGACAGGGTCGCTGGAACCTTCTAAGTAATGATGCCACTTTTGAAAAGCTTCGAAAATTGCAAGCAGTTCTTTGTCGTGAACATTGTAATTGAGTTCTGGAGAGGTGAAAGTTTGGGAATGAAATGTGACAGGATGAAGCTCACTGTCTGGGGAGTGTTGGGAGAGTATAGCTGCTAAAGCATAATCTGACACATCTGTCTCCACAATCAAGGGCAAATCAGGAGTCTAATGAGTTAAAATGGGGGCAGACATGAATGCCAGTTTCAGCTCATTAAACATATCTCTACACTCCTCACTCCAGTTCCAAGCCAGACCTTTGCGAGTGAGTCAAGTAAGAGGAGTTGTAATAGAGGAATAGTTGAAAATGAATCTCTGATAGAAGTTCGCAAATCTGAGGAATGATTGGACATCTTTGACTTTACGCAGCTCAGGCCATTGAGTGATGCATTTGACCTTGTCCTCCACCATCGTAAGACCCTCAGGTGACAGGATATATCTGAGGTATTTGATGGACATTTGGTGGAAGGAATATTTGTCTTCTCGAGCGTACAAGTTGTGTTTGCATAGTTGTCATAGAACTTCATGAACATGTTCGATATGCGAGGATTCATCATTGGAATAGATGAGGATGTTGTCCAAATAGACTATGGTGCAGTTGTCTAATAGGTCACCAAAAATATCGTTCATGAAGTGCTGAAATGCAGCAAGGGCATTAGAAAGTCCAAAAGGCATGACAAGCCACTCAAAGGATCCATAACATGTCTTAAAGGCTATCTTCCATTTGTCCCCTTCTGCGATTCAAATGAGGTAGTAGGCATGTCTGAGGTCGATTTTTGTGTATATACAAGTTTTCTTGGGGGCATCTAAGAAGTCAGAAATAAGGGGAAGTGGATAATGGTCCTTTTTCGTGATTCTGTTTAGACTGCGAAAGTCTACGCAGAGCTACAGGGAGCTATCTTTCTTGCATACAAATAGTACTGGTATGCCATGTGATGAACGTGAGGGTCAAATGAAGCCCATGTTGAGATGTTCGTCGATGAATTCTCGTAGTGATTGGAGTTTGGATACTGAGAGGGAATAAATGGGACCAAGAGGGGGCGAGGTGCCATCCTCAAGGTTGATCTTGAGATCGTAGGGTCTATGGGGTGCTAGTGTATTACCATGCTGTTTACTAAAGACATCAGCAAAATCATGATAGAATTCTGGAACATGCTGTTTAATGCTATCCAAGTTATCGGAGGAATTGACCATAGTGGAGCCTTAAGTGTATTTGTCAAGATCTGCCAGGTTGAGTTGAAAGGCCTGCGAACCTTCTAGTTTGCAGATGCGAACAAACACTTCTGCATTAACTAGGGCTATCTGCAGAGCCTCCAACTTTGGAGATGGCAATGGATTGCTAGGAAGCAGGGTGCTGGACTGTGAAGCAGTGGTTGAGGCCTGAGGTGTCGGAACGGTGGTCGGTTTTGTAGACTTGAAGGTTATACTGCCCAATACCCAGTCAATCGATGGATTGTAGCGGGTGAGCCAGTTGAAGCCAAGTACTATGGAGCAACTGCCATCCAACATAGTCATGTAGAAGGTGACGTTCTGAAGTTTGCCGGTTGGAAATCAGATTGGAATTGTCGTAGTCTGAGAAATGACAGAATTAGTAGAACCATCAAATAATTTCAACAGAATAGCAGGAACTGAATTAGTAGGCAAAGAATATTTCTGCACAACTCGTGATTCAATAAAGCAGTCTGAAGAACCACAATCTAAGAGCGTAACAAGAGGAAGTTCGGAAATAAGAGAACAAGACAGATTAAGTATAAGCAAAGTTTTCAAAGTTTCAGAAGTAGAAGATATGCGAGAAATAGGAGAATTAGAAGAAAGGGCATTCAAGAACAGCATGTGAGAGAGGCTAATGCAATCCTCAGCTCGTGCATTTCTGAGGTTACAGCTCATTTTTTCGACTCCATTGCCATGTTGTCTTTGGCATTGGTGTCAGAAGTGCTTGCCTTGGTCATGTGTGCTTTCATCATTTTCTCATTGTTGGAGTTGTTGGATTTGTTGTTAGAAGAAGAGGTTGATGAGGATTGGGAATTGGATTTGGGGCAGTCCTTGACCATGTGACCTTTTGAAGCACACAAGAGACAAAGTCCCACATCGATTCGCCTTTGACGTTCTTCAGGCAATAGCTTCCCATCTTTTCCAAGCTTGGACGAAATGTCATTAGTGTTGTTGTTATTGTTGGAAGACTTATCATTGCTGTTCTTCTTCCCCCCCTTCTTACTCTTCTTGTTGTTCGAGTTGTTGGAGTTGGAAGAAGACTGATGGTTGTTGTTGTTGTTGGAGTTGGATTTAGATAAGGACCCATTTGGTTTTGAAGGATTTCCGAAGTTGTCAAACTCCTTGCATTCCCAATATCTGCTGTTGATCTCGAGTGAATATTGTCTGAGTTCAGTGAGAGTTTTGAAGTGAGGGAAGTTAAGGAGGCTGTCCTTGATATGTCTGGCCAATCCCTTATATACTACATGTGTGAGGGTGGCATCGTTCCACTGAGTGCAAGTGGAGGCTCTGGCAAAGTCGATGAAGTACCATGCCACATGATGGTTCTCCTTCATAACTATCTTGCCAAGCTCAATTTCTGCTTGTGCAGCGCTGTTGAATGGGATAAAGTTGGTCTCCAGCTCTTGACGAAAGTCCCTCCAGACCTTAAGCCAACTAGGCTTAGGCTGGATTTCACATAGATTCGTGGGTTCAAAGTACTGGAGCACGGGGCCTGTGAGGTACGAGATGGCATATTGGACCTTCAACACATCCATCAAGAATGCAGATGGACGGTCTCAAAAGTTCAGCATGCATTGTAAAAAGAATGTGCGAAGCTTAGCTTGGTTGGTACCGTCGTAAACCTTGAGCTCGCAAACCTTGGCATGATGACCAGGGTTGGGATTAGATCTAGGGGGCTGTTGGGCTAATAGATCGATGAGTGCCTTGACAATTTTGTCTGAACTAGAAGAGGAATTAAGAGTCAGATTGGAATTAAGAGTTGGATTAGGATTAGAAACATGAGTGGGGTTTGGATTTGAAACTTGGACAGGGTTTGGATTTGGCTCGTCATCGTCATTATTGTTGATTGGGTTTTCTTTGTCATTGTCCTCAGGTTCAGGAGGAGCGTTCCCTCCTGACAGGCCAGCTTCACGAATTGAAGGTTGTTCTGATAGCCGTCGAAGTGAGGAAATCTCCTGCAACTGACTTGGGACTTCTACAATGAAGGGTAAACTGCGAGTAGTAGATCGGGTATTCATGATGGTCATGATATGCGAAGATGAAGTGCGATCAAGTGTGGCAGTCAGAAAATACTGTTATGATGTAGAAAAAGGATGTAATCATAATATTAATAATCTCCCAAAGGCGAGGCAATGGTGAGGTTCTAGATGGGGCTTGGCTTCAATGTTATGCATTGTGCCCACTAGACCACATGGTCCCCAATTTCATAAAGGCAAGACAGACAGAAATGAACAAAGAACCTTAGTCAAAATCAAGTTTGATTTTCTGACTGAAGTCTGAACTATGAGTACAAGATCTTTTATACTACTTTCTAAACTACTAGGAGTCGAATAGATTCCTATAATAGAATGAGAAAGCCAAGGATTGTGAAAACGAGAACAGAAATACTACGTCCCAAATAATGATCTCCTCCATGACATTGTGGAGTGATGTGTCACTCCAATTCCCAATGGAGTTACCCTAAGGAACATAATAGCAGATTGGACATAAGAGACTGAGCGGAATTGCGAATGAATGAAAATGGAATGGAACATAAATGAAAGGATATTAAACATAAATGAAGATGGAATGGAATAGTAAGCATATGGAGTGTGATGTAAATGAGTGGAGTGAATTGACAGGAGCATGTGATGCCAAGACGGATACACGAGGTGCATATAGTCCGTGGGCTGAGGGCGTTATGTTGAATAGCGAGCGAGAGTGGAGTTGGGCTGAGTGGGCTGACATGAATAGTCAGGCATGCTGGCGTACAGTTCCTGACAGGATGGATGGCAGTAACCAGGTTAAAAGTTTTGGCTGCTTGGAATGGTATGGGAGGTGTTCTTTGGTATGTCTCAGCATCCACATTAGTCTTCAGTGTTCTGATTTCTAGCCTTTCATTCTCTTCAAATTGGGTCATTAGCTGAAGAGTCCTGGCTTCAAATTGAGGAGAAATTTCCTTATATAAATCTGTAAGAAATTCTTGATCCGAATTAAGAATTGTATGTGCTGACCCATCTTGCACAGGTCCTTCTTGGTATGGCACTCTTCTCCTGAGTCGGGAGATAGGGTCTATATTTGAATATACCCTTCCAGCCTCCTGTGCACTACTTGGAGATCTGGGTAAGCTGCAAATACTATTCCCCAAGTGAGTAATCTCCTGTTTACATTTTGAAAAGTCCTGCTCCAGACTAATGCTGCATGGTCTGTCACAGCAGTGATTTTTTCTCCCTCAATGTAAGGTTGAAACTTTACCAGTCCATCTCTCAGAGCTAGTGCTTCTCTTTCAGTAGGTGAGTGGTTTCTTTCAGCTGGTTTAAGTGTCCTTGACCAATATGCAATAACCCTTTCCACTTTGACAGTGGTTTCTTCAAAATCTGTGTCCCAAGTAATGTCTTCAGGTGGATTCTCTTCCTTGCTGACTGGGATGACTAGACTAGGGACTTGAAGTCCTTCTTGGTAGGCTTTCCATAGTTTTTCGTAAGTCCTTGTCCCTTTTAAGTCTCGGATTTTGATGGGCTGAACTTGTTGCAAAATGGCTGCTATTCCCACATCACAGGCATCAGAATAAATCCTGTAACCCAGGCCTGGCACAGCATATGCACAAACTGGTGAGCTAACCAGTGCTTCCTTTGACAGCCTAAAGGCTTCTTGCTGAGTTTCTTCCCATTTCCATTTAGTATCCTTTTTCAACAGCTCAAACAAGGGAGCCACTAGCTAGGCATAAAAGGGTATATATGCTGCAAAATAGACCATCATTCCCAAGAAAGTCTGTAGTTCATGTAAATTTCTTGGTTCTTCTAAGTCTTATTAATATAGCATCCACTTTTTCCTTGTGAGTTGAAAGTCCAAGTCTGGACACCTTCTGTCCTAGGAGGAGGAGTGAGTGGTATGCTAAATGATATTTTGGTGGAGAAGAGATAATTCTGGATTCACTGACTGCATGGAATACTTGATCCAGATGATTCAAGTGATCTTCAAATGTTTTTGAATAAATCACAATGTCATCAATGTAAACCAAGGCAAAAATCCAAAGGTATGGGGCTAGGACATTTTGTATCACTCTTTGGAAAATGGCTAGACCATTCCTGTAACCAAAGGGCATTCTCATGAATTAGTAAAGACCTCTGTGAGTCTGAAATGCTGTCTTTTCCTTGGACTTATCAGCCATCTTCAATTGGGTAAATCCTGAAAGAGCATCCAGGGTAGTTAGCCAATTGGATCCAGTGAGAGCCTAGAGGGTGGTATCCTGTCTGGGCAATGGAAATTCATCAGGGATAACTCTTTCATTGAGTTTTCTGAGTTTTGTGTAGTCAATGCACATCCTTGGCTTCTCTGATCTGTAAACAATTAAGACAGGGAATCCCCATGGGCTCTTAGATGGTTCAATGACTTCTAGCTTGATCCATGCATCCATTTGTCCCTTTTTGCTGGGGAAGCATTGTAAGAGGGTAAGGAAATTTCCTTAGCCTCTGGCCTTAAACTGATCTCAACCCTGGCATCATAATTCCCTAGGTGCCTATCAAGTCCAAAGGCATCCTTTTTTCTGAGAACTATTTTTTTCTAGGTCCTTTCTCTGACTAGAGCTCAGATCAGGTGAGAAGTCCAATTCATTGATCAATTAGGTGGTTGAAATAATTTCTGCAGGTAATTCTTGGGTCTTGGGTCCTCCAGACACAGTTTCTTCTTCAGAGTTGTCTGAGCCTGGATATATGCACTTTTCCTTCTCAATTCCTAGCTTCTCAGTGACAGCCTTGATCAGGTGAGCATGTTTCTGCAATTTCTCAACCTGTTCTGGGATTCCTTTGGAGTTTTCCAACTAGGAAGTGGGATTCCAAGCATAACCCAGCAATTGACCTTGATGGATAATGACTGGTCCTTGGGAGAAATTAGACACATAAAGCTGAGGATTATCTTTAGAAATTATGGAGTCTGTAATTCTATAACAATCTTCTGGCCCTTTGTTGGAGTGAATAATCTTTTCCACAAAGACATGTTCAGAGTTTCCCAGGAAAAATACATTAACTGGGACTAAGACTACTGACTGGGATGGAACACAAATTTCTCGAGATGCTCTGACATTTGAGCCAAGAATTCTGCCTCTGATTTGTTTTTTTTTAAGATTTTTGGCACATCTGTGAGCCTTGAACTTGTCCAGAAGTGATGGCAGATTGGGAATGGTCCTAATTTTGAATGTATGTCCATCATCTCCTTGTAAAGTAGCTCCAACAGAGTTTTGTATAATGGTACGTCTCCCTGAATTCCCAAATAATAGATAAGTAGAAGATTCCTCTCTGACGATGGATATGGAATATTGATCTGCAAAGTCATTTCCTAGGATCACAGGTGTGGACATTCCTTTGACTACATAAGCTTCTACATCAATCTGGACTGGTCCAGCATCTGTTTCAAAGATGATGGGCAGGTTTATATATCCAGATATTTTGGATGTCCCAGTGACTTGAATCAAATTAATCTTTTGTCCAATTTTGACCTTGGGTGGATTGTCTATTTTTGACAGAGCACTTTGAGAGATTAGAGTGATGTCTGACCCAGAGTAAGCAATGAGATTCTGCTGGTTTTTTCCATATTCCCCAAGCCATACCTTGGTGGTAGTGGCATTTGTTCCCAGGAAGGCATATCCAGCTGGTCTGGACATGTGTTTTTTTCAGTTTTAAAAATGCATTGGGGGCGAGGTTGGCAATCTTGGATATCCCTAGTAATGAAGTAGTTCTTCCAGCTTCCTTAACTAGTTTCCTCTTTTCCCTGCGATTTTTAGGTGATTTTAAGGAATTTTTATTGTCAGGTTCAGGAGGAGGAGAAGTTTGTGGAGAAGAAAATGATTCTGGGTGAATTCCTGATCCCCCCAGCCCAGATATATCCTTTAGCTCATGTATCAAGGGCATTAGGACATTTCAGTGTGCTTCAGGGAGGTCTCCTGGAGTTTCCTGTGTGTCAGGGATTTCTTCAGAAATTTCTGCAGTTGTCTGATAAACTTGAGCTTGTTTATCATCCAGGTCAGTTTCTTCCATGATCAATTGATCATAAATACTATCATGTTTGTTTTGAGCTAGGATGTCCTCCATTTCCCTTGTAGCTAGCTTGGAACTTATTTTGTGGAATTTCTTATTGGGCTGAGAATATGCATGTTTGCACTCTTTATCCCAATGTTTTCTGCTCTCACAGTGTTTGCATCCTCTGGTTCCCTTTGCCTCATGTGTAGCTCTTTTTGAAACATTACTATCATCCTTTGGGAACTTAGGAGGTGGAAGCCCTGGTGGGGCTCCAGCCAAATGTGACCGTGAGTCATGATAAGTCTGAGCACCTAAGCCTCCCATATTTGGTAACGCACTTCGATGTGCAGTTTCCAAATTTGAGCGATGTCCTCACATATTGCTCATCTCCAGGTTCTGTAACCTGCATTCGACATCATTTGGAGGGCCAAAAGGTCCATGAGCCAGTGAATCCTCGTGGTATTTGATCACTGACTGAAACTCCACGATGGTAGAGCAATGCTAGGCATCAATGACTGTGTGCCAGAACGAAGGTGTGCCAGCCATAATTTCTATTATAAGTTCACTGTCTGACATTCTATGCACTAGTCTTAACAGCTCCACCTTCCTAACGAAGTACTCATTTGGGCTCTCATGAGCATGTCCAGGCTCATGGTATGATGCATGATTTGCATGGGCTTTCTGGCAGTCAAGCCATGCTCGATTCATAAAGTATATCACAATCGTATCTCTCATTGTCTCCCAGCTAACTGATGCTCTCTTCCTATAGCTTAAAGGTAAGGAGAAGAACCATCTTTCTGCATTCTTATGCAACTGGAGGGGGATCATCTCTCCCAACTGCTTGTGAACGGTAGGTGAGTGGTCGGCCAGGTGATTTATCTTTAGGATCCATTGGGCCAGGATGTCTGGGTTGCCATCCCACTCTGGAATAGTGTCAGGATGCATTTTTGTGTCAAAGTGAGCCTCCATTGGCTGCCTATTTACTGATGCTAACTGTGCTCTTCCCAAATCCCCCCTTCCTGGACTACTCCCTTGATGTCTATATGGGAAATAACCTCACACCTCATCACTATCACTTGGAGACTCGTCTCCAGGTGGTTCTGGGTCCCTGGGAGGCTGTGTTTGTTCCCCAGAAGGCCATGTTCATTGCAGGCACCTAACAGCTGGTGGAGTAGGTGAGGGTGCTGGACATGATCCATCATTGGCAAGTGTAGAATTAGGATCGGGATCATCTCCAGCAAGTGCAGCGACTTGGGTAAGTATGCTGGTTTTAGATTCTATAGTCTTGGGAATACTGAACATGGTTTTTCTTCTCCCATGTATTGATGGCTGAAAAAGTTCTTCAAATCCTTTAGAGATGGTAAGTCCTGTCGGATCCTGCATGTATGGCGATTCTCTAACGTGTCTTTTTTATGTTCTAGGTCATCAGGACCTGAGGTGCATTTTTTTTCAAACATTTCCTCAGCTGGCTCCTCAAGTGCTGGTTCCTCAAGGTTCAATAGCCTTTGTGGTTTAGGCACATGTATGCATCTCTTATGGGTGGACACAGGTATGTCATCAGTGGGTTCTTCAGACTAAAGTAGTATCTGACTTCTTACTCTGTCAAAGACTCAGTCTACTGTTATGGCCCATGCTACCAATAAACTCACATTAAACCCCACAACCACCCGCACCATTTCCGGGACCTTTCTGATCACTCAAAGCCTAAATAACTGCTTTCCAAATCCCGATGTATCAATCCAAGGTTCTGCATTTCCAAACCTCCAAAGATTCTGAAGCCAAGGTTCTGCTCCTTTGATAAACGATGTGCAGGATCATTGCATACCTCACTCCCTTGTTTTTCATTCTATATTGCCCCTTGTACTCTCTTCCCCCCCTTGTCTTTACTCAGCAAAAGATAGTACAAGACTAGATACATGTATATAAGTCACCAGTCGACTGGACTATTCACCAGTACAAATATCAACTTAATTCTGTGTCGTAGTTTCCGATTCAGTTCCAGTAAACTTCCTGACTTTCCAAAATTAGGGACAGATGATTGAGGAGGGCACAACACATAAGTTGAAGCCAAGTCCCTGCAATCTCAAACCCCTTGTACCACCCTATATCGTGAACAGTCCTAAGACCCCCTGGTGCTTCCCGTCTTTCTGTCCCCATTCCGATTCTGATAGCAAACCTGTGACCTTTAGTCCCTCTGCCTCCAGAGTAAAAACACCCTTCGGAAATCATTCGGAATCCTCCGGAAACCCTTCCGGAAGCCTCTAGCTAAGCACCAACATGCAGATTTAACAGTATATTTGTACTCACACTCCTGATCGTCATAAAGCATGAGACCTATCACACATTTTCAAGCCCTACAGACAATCAACCAGGCATCTGCCCACCATGCATCCGTCCCCCAAGAACTGTCTGCCCCTGGACCAAGTTTCCAGATGCCTCAGACCCCAGCAAACCCTCTGGAACTTTCATCCAACTCTGGATTCTCGGATGTAGATCAAAACCTGCATCCAAATATGACCAACCTGTTCCTCGTGAACCATCCCCCAGCAACTCAACAATCGTCGCCCTCAGAGATGCAATCCAGTTCATCAGCAGTGCCGTCAACCTCATCGGCACCACCCCCTTTCGCATCTCCCCCCTATGTACCACCATCCTTTGCACCTCCATCTGTGGCACTACTGCCTGTAGCACCACCACTCATTGTACCACCATCTGTCATACCTCTGCCTGCTGCACCACCCCCTATTGTCCAATCCCATGTCACACCACCTACCGCAGCACCGCCACCTCCTGCACATCCAGGAGGGGCCTCTACCTTAGGACCCAATGTTGCGCCCAATCTCACTCAGGCCCTCGTTATGCTGGCAAGCAACTTAGCCAGCCCCAGAAGATTAGCCCCTCACGCTGCCAAGGTCTGGGATCTGGTAACCTTTGATGGATCCGATTCAAGGAAACTACAAGCCTTTTTAGTGCAGTGTAGTCCAAACTTCTATAACCACCCTGACGCTTTTGACACCGACAGCACCAAGGTAACCAACATACTGTTGTACCTGACTGGTATCACCCTGGACTGGTTTGAACCAGCCCTCTCCACCCCTAACAAGCCAGACTGGCTCCATGACTATGAGGAGTTTGTGAATGAACTCAAAACCAACTTTGGCCCCCACGACCCAGAAGGAGAGGCTGAAGCAGACCTTGAGAACCTCCGCATGCACGATAATCAGCGCATCACAAAATATGTAGTTGAATTCAATCGACTAGCCACCCGCATCCACTGGGGTGATGCTGCACTTTGTCACCAGTTCTACAACAGACTCCCCAGCAGGATCAAGGATGAGATCTCCAGAGTAGGAAAGCCCCACTCCCTACTCCAACTCTGCCTCCTGTCCCAATCCATCAATGCCCGCTACTGGGAGCAATGATCGGAAATCACCAGAGAGCCCCCCTCTACCCAGAACTTCAACCACCCCTATGACAGAGGGAAGACCCCCATGACCACGTATTCGGCCCCTAACATGGGCAATAAGATGGCCAATTCAGGCCAACCTACGATCCCATCCAGTGGCAGCAGGACTACTACAGATCTTTCGTCCAAAATCAGAAAAGATAGAAAACTTACACCGCAAGAATGGCAATGCCACTTCGAACAAAACCTCTGTCTCTTCTGTGGCAGGTTGGGCCACTTAGCCAAGGAATGCCCAAGATCTGCCACCACAGTCACTAAAGGGTGTGCAGCCTCCATGACAGAAGAAGTTAAAGAAGAGTCCAAGATGTCAGACACTTTTGAAACCAAGGAATAAGAAGCTAGGCTCCCAACTCCAGCACCAGTTGTTCGCGTTGAACACTAACTGTGCCAGAGGAAGTAAAACAAACAATGCATCCAACCTTTTCAGGAATATGACCCCCCGTGACCAATTGTTGAAAAGATTTCGACCTGTTTCTGCAGAAACACTCTGACCCTCTGAACTCCAACCCTCCAACTCCAACCCTCCAACTCCAACCCTCCAACCCTGACCTTCCAACTCCAACCTTTCAAACTCCATCAGAATTATAGTTGCAAGGACCATACGCTCACCTACTACAATCCGTCGATCGACAGGGAATTGAGTACTACTTTTAGATTCTTCCTAACTGATTCTTGGTATCATGGAGCCAGCAGTGTTCACTCAGTGCTTAATATGACCCTCTAAAAAACTCCACTCAGGAAGAACCCTGACCATTGCAGAATTCTGTACCATCCCTTAGACAAATGGGACCATGTGTAGATTCTCTTAGACTAGAACCCTTCTTGTCAAAATGTTAATATGAGCTGAACTATAACATGATTCAACCAAGACTCAAAGGTACTGCAGATCTTGGATTGACCTATGCTCCTCCTAGCCCTAGTCCCCAGCCACCAAGACTTGAATTGCAGATCATCCCCCAAATCCTGACGACACCACTGCTGTCCAGGCAACAATCCGGTAAATGAACACCACAATCATCACGAGCAAGCCAACTACAACCCCAAGCTCCCAACACAAAATACCATTAAAATTCTGAATCAATAAACACACATAATCAGTCATTGCCATAAAGCAAAGAATGTTCTGGGTCAGGATCAGAAGGATCTAGTTGTCAGAAAAAATCTACCTCCTTTTTGCCTCCTCCACCGCTTAACTCTGGCACTGGGACCACCACTCCAGGAACTGGCCCCACCATCAACACCACAACCCCTGGAACCACCGCTTCAGGAAATGACCCCACCACCAGTATCACAGCCCCTGGAACCATGTCTTCAGTAGGATGCCCCATCACAGGTGCCAAACCCTCTACATCACACACTGGGACCACCTGTTCGATAAACTGCCTTGCCCTAGGTGTCACATCTCCCACACCATGTGCTGGACATGTTCCCCTGGGAGTCCTCTTCTTTTTAGAGGCAACCTTCCCCACACCACATGCCAGAGTCAACCGACCCACCACTGCCTGATGACTCCAGATTGGACCACTGCACCCCCACACACTTGTCAGATAATCCCGACCATCAATTTTGATGGCATTCCGCATCTCGGAAACATCCAACAACCTCCTTAAGGTGGCACCGAGAGCAAAAATACCATCTCTGATTTCCCTCAGGATGTCACCATTTGCAGCACCCCCATCCTTTGGAAGGGGAGAAACTAGTACCTCAACCTTCATTCTCTTTGAAGAGGACGCCTTGGGAACCTCTGCCTCCTCCCACCTCCTCTTTCTCGAGGTCGCCCCCTTAATGACCAGCACCCCACCAACCTCACACCTCACCCTGCTCTTCCGACAAGGAACACAGGTCTTGACTAACATGGTCTACATACAAGGTTCCCCACGTTTGCGACACCTATCACAGGGTTCCAACCTCAACAGAGGAGCCCCTGGATTGATGACCTGGTACCGGTCAGGATGATGGTGAATCAATGCCTGGCAGCTAGACTCAAAGGGTCCAAGACCCACCTCCTTCAGTCGCCTGCTGTAGAGTTGCTCTAGGTAATTAATACCTAAAAGCCTGCATACACCGGTCCTTTTCTCTGGCAGGGTCTAGCACAGTCGTTCAGCACAGCTGGAATTGGTTCTGTGACTCAGCAATGTATGAATGAAAATAGAACATAGCATGACTATGTGTGACCTGTGATGCAATGTTACCGTGACTGTGAGATGTCATGTATAGGCTTGAGCTTGAACTTGGACTTGGACTTGAATACTAGAGTCTAGACTTCCTAGACTTAGTCGTGACTTGGACTTGTAGACTGACTTAAGACTTTAACTTGTGAACTTGTTATTACAGAGGTGAGCCAGAGGCCTTTATATACAAAAATCAAGCAATGATGTGAAACGATGTGAGAGGTTGGCTATGTCAGTTGAATGACAAAGTACGAGAACAAAGTATACAAAAGAGAAAACTATGGAGAAATGGTACAGCATTGAGGCTGCACAAATAGTATTGCATATGACTGAGTGTAGATTGGATGGGATCATCTTCTGAGTGAGAAATGTGCTGGTAGGGGTATGCAAAGATAATGATATGTTAATGGTTCTGCCTGGATGCATGTGTCCTGGGAGTTGTAGCATTGCATGGGAATGAGCTCTGAAGAAGACATGATGATATAATGGGAGTCTGAAGATTGGAGGGCTGAATAGAATGGTTGGCTGTGTGATGTGGCAACAATGAAGGTGATATGGGATGAGTGCCATCGAAGTCTGATTTGGAACATGGTTGAGATCGATCGCTTTACTGTCATCGTGCATCCCAAGCCACCTGATTTTTGAAGGCCTTTTGTGCCCCTGAAATCTGGGTATCCTTCTTGAGATGTCTCTGATGCTTCCTCTCTGCATCCCTTGCAACAGTGCTTGTCCCAACTACAGACATGATATAGACATCCTCCTCACCCCCTGGATTACCCCCAGAGGACAAGTAGGTGGACTCTACTTCCAAAGGGTCACCATTATCCGAAGATTCTTTGGACTTGGTCTCCTGACATGGAACACCCCCATCTTCAGACCCCAACGGGCCAACAAAACCCCCCCAGGATGGTAAATCCTCTGGATCTTTGGCCGCCTGACTGGCCAAAAGGTCAGACTCTAGAGTCTGGGCATTATGCTCCATGGCTCGATCCTTCTCCTCCCTCCTCCTCCTCCAATCCACCCCCTTTGTTTTTCCCTCTGGCTTTTGGACTTTGCCCCTCCAATCCTTTCTGATCTTCTGGGAGACCTCTAATTTCCATGCCCCTTCCTCCCTCATCAAGCAAATCTGTTCCACACATTTGGCTTTAAAAGCATACACCTGCTCTGAAACTTCTGCTTTGATATCCTGTTCCAGTCTAGACATGGGTGGGGGTAGGAAAGGAACTCAGGGAGAAGAAAAAAGACCCCTTATATATACATCAGACAGGCGCTCAGAAAAAACACCTATTACATCCCAATACACCTAAAAAATAGTCCCACACTCTTCTCTGCTCAATTCATGGCAAGATTAAGCTTAGGACCTCGAGGGCTCGGTCCTAGTGAAGGGATACTGTTATGGCCCATGCCACCAATAAACTCACATTAAACCCCACAACCACCTGCACCGTTTCCGGGAACTTTCCAATCGCTCAAAGCCTAAATAACCATTTTCTAAATCCCGATGTATCAATCCAAGGTTCTGCGTTTCCAAACCTCTGAAGATTCAGAAGCCAAGGTTCTGCTCCTTTGACAAACGACATGCAGGATCATTGCATACCTCACTCCCTTGTTTCTTGTTCTATATTGCCTCTTGTACTCTCTTCCTCCCCTTGTCTTTACTTGGCAAAAGATAGTACAAGACTAGATACATGTATATAAGTCACCAGTTGACTGGACTATTTGCCAGTTAATTCTACATTGTAGTTTCCAATTCAGTTCCGGTAAACTTCCCGACTTTCCAAAATTAGAGACAGACGATCGAGGAGGGAACAACACATAAGTTGAAGCCAAGTCCCTGCGATCTCAAACCCCTTGTACCATCCTATACCATGAACAGTCCTAAGACCCCCCAGCGCTTCCTGTCTTTCTGTCCTCATTCCAATTCCAATCATGAACCCGTGACCTGTGGTCCCTCTGCCTCTGGAGTATGAACCCCCTTTGGAAATCATTCGGAATCCTCTGGAAACCCTTCCAAAAGCCTCTAGCTTAGCGCCAACACATGGATTTAACATCCGCACATAACTTTCGTATGTAAACCTTTTGTGCCACCGTATATCTGATGTGAAAGGTTTCATTATCTTCAGCTCCTTTGGGCAGTGGAGGCAAATACAGGGCAACCTCATTGTCTTCAGAAGGTCGGTAAGTTCCTTTTTCCTTGGCTACAATATCCCAATGGAATGCTAAGAAGTTCTCAGTATCTTCTCTGTAGGCTGCACACAATACTTCTATGTGAGGCAGGTCTCATACAGCATATGTAGGCCAGTTGTTTGGAAGATTCGGTGGCTAGACTTCAACGTGCTCTTGCGTTGCGCCCTGCTGTTCTGTGCGTGCCACTAATTTAGATAGTGAGAGGAGCCTTGAGAGAATGCTGAGGGCGTCGGCTCGAGCAAAGGACTTTTAGGAATAGGGAGCGGACAAGGGGGTGCGAATCAATTGATATTCTGAGTGAAGAACTATCTACATACATCCCACTACTTTTATAGTTCAGAAGCAAGATGTGGAACAGGGTGGCATAAAGAATGGAGACAATAAGGTATGAGGCAACCACATGGAGGCATTGTCCACAGTGATCAAAAATAGAATAAGGAATGTAAGCGGAATTAGAATAATAGAGTATGGCTGAAAATAAGATAATGAAATGGTGGGCAGGAATAGAACAATAGAGGATGGCCTAAGATAAAACAATGGCAATGGCCAGGACAATGAGTGGCCGTCGTGTTGTTCAGGGGAAATGGGTTAAGGAGTGGATAGGGGGTGAAGGAACAATGAAAGGGGATGTACGAGAGGAGTGGTCCATACAATGTACCGGGTGTACTGAGCCAAGGCCACGCGGTAGTGCGAGATGATGTGGGTAAGGGCCGGTTGGTCGGTATTCCCGAGTGAGTCGGTGCTTGGTGTTGCGGGCTTGACAGGCTGGCACACCTTCATTCTGGCACACGGTCATTGATGCCCAGCAGTGCTCCACCATTGTGGAGTTTCAGTTAGCGATCAAATACCACGAGGATTCATTGGCTTATACACCTTTTGCCCCCCCAAACAATGTTGAATGCAGGTTGCAGAACCTGGAGATGAGCACTACGCAAGGACATCATTCGAATTTGGAAACTGCACATTAAAGTGAGATACCAAATATGGGAGGCATAGGTGCCCAAACATATCATGACTCATGGTCACATTTGGCTGGAGCCTCACTGGGGCTTCCACCACCTAAGTTCCTGAGAGACAATAATAATATTTTGAAAAGAGCTACACCTGAAGAAAAGGATGCAAGTATTGTGGGATCAGGAAACATTGGGATAAAGAATGCAAGCATGCATATATTCAGCCCAATAAGAAATTCCACAAAATAAGTTCCAAGCTAGCTACCAGAGAAATAGAGGATATCCAAGCTCAAGATGAATATGACAGTATTTATGATCAATTGATCATGGAAGAAACTGACCTGGATGATAAACAAGCTCAAGTTTATCAAGCAACTGCAGAAATTTCTGAAGAAATCCATGACACACAGGAAACTCCAGGAGACCTCCCTGAAGCACACTGCAATGTCATTAAGCCCTTGATACACAAGCTAAAGGATATATCTGGGCTGGGGGAATCAGAAATTCACCCAGAATCATTTTCTTCTCCACAAACTTCTCCTCCTCCTGAACCTGACAATAAAATCTCTATTAAATCACCTAAAAATCGCAGAGAAAAGAGGAAACTAATTAAAGAAGCTAGAAGAACTACTTCATTACTAGGGATATCCAAGATTGCCAACCTTGCCTCCAATGCATTGTTAAAACTGAAAAAACACATGTCCAGACTAGCTGGATGGGAACAAATGCCACTACCACCAAGGTATGGCTTGGGGAATATAAAAAAAACCAGCAGAATCTCATTGCTGACTCTGGGTCAGACATCACTCTAATCTCTCAAAGTGCTCTGTCAAAAATGGACAATCCACCCAAGGTCAAAACTGGACAAAAAATTAATTTGATTCAAGTCACTGGGACATCCAAAATATCTGGATATATAAACCTGCCCATCATCTTTGAAACAGATGCTGGACCAGTCCAGATTGATGTAGAAGCTTGTGTAGTCAAAGGAATGTCCACACCTGTGATCCTAGGAAATGACTTTGCAGATCAATATTCCATATCCATTGTCAGAGAGGAATCTTCTACTTATCTATTATTTGGGAATTCAGGGAGACGTACCATTATAAAAAAACTCTGTTGGAGCTACTTTACAAGGAGATGATGGACATACATTCAAAATTAGGACCATTCCCAATCTGCCATCACTTCTGGCCAAGTTCAAGGCTCACAGATGTGCCAAAAATCTTAAAAAACAAATCAGAGGCAGAATTCTTGACTCAAATGTCAGAGCATCTCAAGAAATTTGTGTTCCATCCCAGTCAGCAGTCTTAGTCCCAGTTAATGTATTTTTCCTGGGAAACTCTGAACATGTCTTTGTGGAAGAGATTATTCACTCCAACAAGGGCCCAGAAGATTGTTATGGAATTACAGACTCCATGATTTCTAGAGATAATCCTCAGCTTTATGTGTCTAATTTCTCCCAAGGACCAGTCATTATCCATCAAGGTCAATTGCTGGGTTATGCTCAGAATCCCACTTCCTAGTTGGAAAATTCCAAAGGAAGTCCAGAACAGGTTGAGAAATTGCAGAAACATGCTCACCTGATCAAGGCTGTCACTGAGAAGCTGGGAATTGAGAAGAAAAAGCACATATATCCAGGCTCAGACAACCCTGAAGAAGAAATTGTGCCTGGAGGACCCAAGACCCAAGAATTACCTGCAGAAATTATTTCAACCACCCAATTGATCAATGAATTGGACTTCTCACCTGATCTGAGCTCTAGTCAGAGAAAGGACCTAGAAAAAATAGTTCTCAGAAACAAGGATTCATCTTCTGAGTAAGAAATGTGCTGGTGGGGGTACCTGAAGATAATGATATGTTAATGGTTCTGCCTAGATGCATGTGTCCTGGGTGTTGTAGCATTGCATGGGAATGAGCTCTGAAGAAGACATGATGACAAATTGAGAGTCTGAAGATCGGTGTGCTAAATAGAATGGTTGGGTGTGTGATGTGGTGACAGTGAAGGTGATATGGGATAAGCGCCGTCAGAGTCGAATTTGGAACATGGTTGAGATTGATCGCTTTACTGTCAGCGTTGCACCCTACTTGCCATGCGTGCCACCAATTTGCAACAGACAGGTACTCGGAGGATGCTGATGATGCCTGCCCAAGTCGAGGACTTAACAGAGGGGAAGAAGGTAGAAGGGCCTAAGCCTAGTCGATACCCAGAATGAGGAAATATGTCCTACTTATATAGGTTAAGAAGCGACATGTGGAATAAGGAATGTGAGACAAAGAGGTATGCAGAGCATGTGGTTATTGTCCACAATAAGTAAAATTAGAATGAGGGAATGTAAAATGGGGATGGAATAATAAAGGATAGGATAATAGAAATGTGGCCAAGGATAGGACAATAGGAAGCGATTGACTATAAAACAATAGAGCCATGGCCGAGGATAATACAAGGAAAGATGTCCTAAGATAAGGTGGGATGAGGATCAATTGGTGGTCGCAATTGTC
>QLPG01002018.1:0-12613 GCA_003314385.1 Gomphus sp. MG54
AAGTGCTAGAGATCCAACAGCATAACCTTCGATTACCAGAATTAGTACAACAATATAACTTCAATGCTGATTGATAGCTGACCAGCGGTGAGCTCAATGAAGAAAAACACAACATCCACTGCAAGAAGTAGACTGATTTTGGCGGAGCGAGAGGGCATGAGGAGAGAGACAAGAAATACTGGTCACCGGGCAAGATGCTTTTGTGCTTAGTCAGTGTTGGTTCACAACCACCTCCAGGGTCAGCATACCTGCGAGCGAAGAATGTATGAATCCGACGTGCGGCCTGCCCCTAAATAGTTTTTCGACTTCACAGGAACATGACCAGCGCCTTTATAGCACGAGATTTACGATTGCAACAAAAAAAACCCTGTTACATGATTCGAACTTTATTTGATTGACGCTGTCCATCATGGGGTGCCCACGAAGCACTGAGGTCAACATCGTTCTGTGCCTTCTGTGGTCGAAAAACCCACTGATGTTCCTCATCCCTCTCACCGACACGCCTTATAGTCCTTCTCGTGGGTTTTAGGGCTCTCTTTGTGGAGAATTGACCTAGTCCCGTGTTAATTCAAAATCCACGATTAATACTGGTAAGATACTATATAACATTGAACCGTTCTTCTCTGCTATTCATTGAACGAAGTCAGAACACCCAAGGAAGATTGTCTGTATATGTAAAAGTTGATTCAGCTTCCCCAGGTTTCCACGTGTAGCTATAACCTTGACGTTTATATGCTGAGATATTAGCTCCGGAAATTTTTCATCCTCGTGACTCCCCCAGTAAGCCATTCAGAATATTATGGATGCACCAGACATCTTTACACCATTCTTAGTTATCCATGATCTACTTCTGCTGTCTCCTGTTCTCAAGTCCTTGTATCTCTAATTGATGCTAGTTTTTCAAAAGCCGACAACCCCTAAGCCGACAACTATGCCCTGTCCTCTTTCTAGTCCTTTTATTTATCCTATGATTCATATATCTACGAACGGTAAGTACCGGCGCCAAGCGGACCACCGCTGCTTGTACCGTGGTGGTGTGCGCCACGCTGGGCTGTGTACTTGTTAGCACATGCTACATATCAGCTGACCCAATAACACTCTCGCACACACTCTATTGGATTTTGGTCTGGCCTGGCAAGTTAGATATTGTGCTTCTCGGACCTCAATTATGTCGTTTTGCTCAGTGGATTTCATCAAGAGTCAAGTGTTATAAACAATTATAATATCTTTTTGCCTCGAGATCTCTACAAAATCTGGCCCCAAAATTTTTTGTGTTACAAGAAGACTTCCAGAAGTCCATTGCATTCTTTTACAAGACACAAGACAAAATATCTTGCCATGAGATCACCCTTACTTAATTCACAGACGAAACTTCTTCGGAGAAGTGTGTTAATCCGCCGAGTGAAAGATTTTATAGAAGCTGGCAAAAGACTAAAGAATGTCGTAGCAAACTTTGAGGTTGATGACAGCTGGTCTACGTTGACTTCTCCTGCTCCAGACTATCTAGCAGCTGTAATCACTCCATGGTATAGATAGGTGTTTGACTATTGGGGACATGACTTGAAGTTGAGGTTAGTAGAGTTCTGGTCTCTTCATGCATTGTGATTGAAATATCACAACACATTCAAATGAGACCTTGGATATGAAATACTCATATCTCAGGAAGCTCCACATTGATATGCTGGATTATTGGTCTACAAAATAGCCAGGATACTAAAGCAGATGTTATAATATTTCTATGATTTTTAAAATTAAATTGAATTTTATATTAGATACACAATTCAAAAGCACATCCCTCACTTGCTGCCTTGGGAAAAATCCTCTAGTTCCACCTCTTCACTTCCCTTGGCATTGGCCATCTCCCAAAGTCAGCAGCAATCATCCAATTCTCTATCAACTCTTCATGCTCCTTGGACATCATGAAGCAGACATCATATGCCTGGGGACAGTCTCAGGTGAAGTGCCTGGAGTTGCTGCAGTGCCAGCATGTGAGAGGCAGTGCAAAGCATCATTTGAGGACCCCTGAAAATAAGGGAGGAGGTTCACTGATCATCCAAACAAATTTGGGACAGGATTTTCACATATGTAGGTCTGTGTTAGGATTCGGTAACGCCGAGATATTGGTTAAGTCCTGAAAACTGTTTTGGAGTGGCTAGGCTTCAACATGCTTGTGTGTTACGCCCTGCTGTTCTGTGCGTGCCACTAATTTAGACAGGGAAGAGGCTCATGAGGATGCCGAGGGCATTGGCTTGAGCGAAGGACTTAGATAGGGGAGGCGGGCAAGGGGGTGCAAACCGATTCGATATTCTGAGTGAGAAACTATCTACATACATCCCGCTACTTATATAGGTTAAGAAGCAAGATGTGGAACAGGGTGGCATAAGGAATGGAGAACAATAAGATATGAAAAACCATGTGGAGGCATTGTCCACAGTGATCAAGAATAGAATAAGGAATGTAAGCGGGATTAGAATAATGGAATATGGCTGAGAATAAAATAATGAAATAGTGGGTGAGAATAGAACAATAGAGGACAACCGAAGATAGAACAATAGGGTCGTGATCAGGATAATGAGTGGCTATTACATGTTTAGGGGGGAACAGGTGAGGGGATGGAAGGATAGTGAGGGAAGGGATGGATAGGATGGGAGAAGTAGTCTAGATGATATGCCGGGTGTACCAAGCTGAGACCATGTGATAGTAGAATAATATAGGTAAAGGTTGGTTGGTTGGTCAGTATTACCGAGTGTACTGGAGCTCGGTATCATGGTCTTGACAGTCTGTCCTAGTCCAAATGATTTTCCTGTCTGCCCACACCTATGTCTGGTAGGTGTCCAAACTTCTACAGGCTCTACCAATGTCTCTGTTCTTTTCCATCCTGGTTGTGAGCACTTGAAAAAGTGAATGGAGGGAGTCAGGGACTGGTTCCCTGGTGCTGTTACAATAGGCACATACATGAGTTATAAGGTGATAAAATAATATTAAGAATTGGCCTATGGCTAGAAAATTTTCAGTCTTGACACAAACCCCTGAGTGTCTACCCAACTCTCAAAGATTCCAGTTGACCATGAAGGTGAACCTCTGCTTGTGATGGAAGTGTTTGCAGGCATTGGGATCAGCGATAAAGGACCTGAAAAGTACCACAAAGGGAGGAAAAAAAGGTGTAAGGTATGCATGACTCTTGAACACTTTCACCTCTAGTTGTCTAACTTGTATTGTATTGGTTTTACATGGAACTGTATGTAGAAACCTTTCTACCAGGTAGAGAGAGGCCCAGGCAGATTTTTCTATTTTTTTCTCTATGAATTTTGCCCCTTTGGGATAGGTCCGTCTGTATCTGAATCTTTTTCCCTGGCCCCAAATTTCCATGTCCTTTGAGCTCATTTGAGCCTGGCAAAACCTCCTCCCTTATTTTCAGGGGTCCTGTTGTTTGGTTGTATCAAGATCTATCAGCATAGGCCCTAAGGGTAGGGATGAGGGGGGTGGAGCTAATGGTGCTGGTGTTCTGGGGAGTGTGGGTGTAGCATGCCTGGTTAGGGGTTTGCTGACCCTTCGAGCTGTCTGCAGTGGAGAGGTGTGTGAGGTCATGAACTGGGGCCTCTACAAGGCCTCATTTGCTACCTGCATGAGTGCTACTATCTTCACAGTTGTATACCAAGCTGAGATGTTCTCATCCTTTGGCCTACCATCTAGCATCAATGCAATATGGCTTTGGATAGCAGAGTCAAGGCCAAAATGGAACTTCATGACTATGTAATGACTGTCTATGTATTCGGCCTTCTCAACCAGTTCTTCAAAGTGATCAATGTATTTGTTGACCAAACACCTACCCTGGTGATATTCTCATGATTCCAGTTGGTTTTCTGTATTGGTAGCCTCATGCAGGGGGTAGAAGTGCTGTCAGAACACCTTGGCAAAGGCCTGCCAGACTTTGCTTTGTGGGCAAACACTTGGCCAGTAAAGGTTATGGTCTGGCCAGTTTTTATAAAGGACATTGGCCAGAGGATTTGAGATTGTTAATTAGGGAAGTGACTTGCGCAAACATTGAGGTACAGAGTATATGACTGCATGAATGCATGCCTACTTGTACAGTTGCTGTCAAACTCAAAGGGTTTCACAGGCTTGGCTATTTGTTTTGTAGCCTGGCAGATGCATGTCAGGAGCCCCATCACTAGGCTCATCATGGTCACCTGCAATGTGTTCAGCCTCATCTCCAGCTCCTGCTTCTCTCACCTCTCCCTCAACAATTCCTATGCTATATCAGCCAAATGGTCCAAGACTTCTTGAGCCAAAGGTAAGTCCATGAGAAATAGTATAGTTGTGAATGAGGAGGGGCTGCCATTGGCATCACTTTTGAAGAATTTCAATTCAGAGTCAGATGGTAGACGTAGCTGGTGCTTATTAAGAGAGTTTTCTACTATGAGGATAATCTAAGCAGCTGCTCTACCCTAAGGCAGTATACTGGAAAAGGGGGATCCAAAGAGAAAACTCTAAGGAACCCCTTCAGCCCCTAACTATGACTATATATGTACCACTGCCATGGTGCTCTGCTCATATTGGGCATAACTCCCTGTACAATTTGCAGAATTCAATAACTGAAGTGTGCAGGCCTGGCCAAATATATTCACAGCAAACCAAGGTGAGTGTTTTGTTCTGACCAAAGTATCCTAATAGTACATGATCATGTTTGTACTAAAGTATGCATAATATGAGGTTGTTGGTATCAGGTATGTAGATTCAGTTGTCCAGTCATAGAAAACCATTTGAGGATTGAGTCTATGTTTCTTGGGTTTAGAATTGCAGTTAGGCCAAGATGTTGCATTACCTTAGGGTCTGATAGCAGAGCTGAGAGAATGTCAGAGTGGAGGGTTTCAGAATCCATAATGATACTGGCTTGTAGTGTTAGAATGAGGAGTTGGGTTGCTCAAAGAGATTCTACTAGTTGAGAAGTCATAGTTATTGGCCAAAGATTTTGTGGGTTCATAGTGCCATAGTTGCTACCTCTCTCTTTAAGGTAGATGTCCTATCATCTAGTTAATACATTGGGCTTTGTGCTGAGCTTGCCAGTACAAAAACATATTGTGAGGTTGAATTGAGATAGGTATTTGGACCATTGAGCCTGTCTAGGGGTCAAAATTTTAATAGTAAAGAAATATTTAGTCAGTAACAACATCAACTGGGTCAGCAGAGCCTTCCAGGTAGTGCTTCCAGCATTTAAATACTTCAAAAATGGCTAACAACTCTTTATCATAAACATCACAGTTGAGTTTGGGAGCTGTAAAAGTACATGAATGGATAGTGACAGGGTGAATCTTGTCTTCAGAGTCAATGATTGAAAGAATTGCTACAGGGGCATAATCAGAAGCATCAGTCCCTATGACCAAGGCTTGGTCAGGTTCCCAATGATTCAGAATAGGTGCTGAGGTAAATGCTGTCTTGAGGAGTGTCAGGGGAACCTCTGGAATTAAGTCATGACTGAAACTCTATTGACTGAGGACAAGCCCACCCACTAAGAGTTGCTTGGCATATGCCTGACCACTACAACCAAGGTACACACTGAGCAAGCACTACAGTTGGCAGCTGCCGTCAATGGGTATCACTTGTGGCTATCAATTACACCCTTAGCAGTTACCAGCATCCCTGGCACCCTGGTTATATATTTGACTGTATGACATGTTTGTATTCAAAATCACAGTGACACAAAACTTATAGCTTCTTGAAGCAACTACCTATTCCAAATGACTGTAGAACTGGATTTCTATGGACTTCACCAAACAACTCCCTCCATCCTCAGGATTCAATTCAATTCTGGTAATAGTTTGTAGACTCACCAAACAAAGCATCTTCATTCCAACAGTTGACACAATTACTTTGGCTGAACTGGCAAAACAGTTTGTGCTTCATGTCTTCTTGAAACATGGTATACCAAGTCACTTAACATCTGACTGTAGAAGTGAATTTGTTTCTCACTTCTTCAGGTCACTCAGTAAAGCTCTCAACATGCACTTACACTTCACCTCAGTCTATCATCCCAAAGCCAACAGCCAGACCTAACATGTAATTCAAACCCTGGAACAGTACCTTCAAGTCTATTGTAACTAACAGCAGGACAACTGGTCTGAACTACTACCATTAGCCAAATTTGCTTATAACAATGCTCTGAACACTACTATAGGCATCTCTCCCTTCTTCACCAATAAGGGACATCACCCAAACCTCACTGTGTACCCTGAATGTAATCTTGTTTCCTCCCAAATATGCAAGTTTGCCATGGATTTAAGCCAACTCTATGATGCTCTAAAAGAGAACATCAGTCATATTCAATTATAGTATCAAGTCTTGGCTAACTCTTGAAGGCTTCCCACTCCTGAGTTTGTGAGAGGATCCTCAGCATTTATCAAAGCACAATTCTTCTGTACCACTCAGCCCTCTAAGAAGCTGACAGAGAAGTTCCTCGGCCCCTTTTATGTGATTGCCCAAGTCAGTAGTCACTCTTACACTTTTCATTTGCCCAACACCATGTGGGCAGTGTATCTGGTCTTCTACATTTCAATGCTTGAACCTGTAACTCCCAACTCTATACCCAATTGAGTCTAGCCTCCACCTCTACCTGTCAAAATCAATGGTGAAATTGAGCATGAGATAGCTGAAATCCTTGACTCTAAGGTTGACTGATGCCAAAGACTCTGTAACCTCCTCTACATGGTCTGTTAGGCTGGTTATAAAGGCACTGATGATGAGATGTCTTAGTTACTCATGACCAAGCTTGGCAACATGACTAAGATTGTCACAGAATTCCATCTTACCTACCCTACTAAGCCAGGTCCATGGTCCCCTTAACCCAAATATAAAAAAATTCAATAAACTCAAAAACACATTACTCACCTTTGGGGGTTTGCCCCCCTTCTTCTTCAGTACCCCCTCAGTACCTTTCAGTCAGTCTGTTCCCAACCTACTAGCCACCATCATGTCCTTTTGCTTCCCCTTATCCTTTGAGGTGACTTGCTAGTGGACTCATTTTATTAGCTAGAGGTTGTAGAGTGTGTTAGCCTATACCTGCTCCGCCTCCTCCTTCTTCTTTGCTTTGGCCCCCTCAGCTTAGCATTTTTCATCCTTAGCAGCCTTCTTGGCTGCAGCCACATCCTCCTCCTTCTTCTTCTTTCAGGCCACCTCAGCCTCCTCTTTGGCCTTGGCCTCTGCTTCTGCCTTTGCCTTACCCTCAACAACCTTCTTTGCTTAGGCTTCCTCACATTCCCACTGCCAATGTACCTTCTTCCTCTTTATCTCCTTGATCTGGCACACCTTTCAATAGAGTCTGCTCCTATTTTCAATTAACATGGGGATGTTGATGGGACAATATGGTTGGATGATAGTGGATGTGGGAAGAGGACCCTGAGAGATTAAACCCCCAAACAATTCATGATGTCACATTGACATCTGAAACTCTATTTTTCAAACTCTGCTTACAAGCTTCATGGGTTCAGCCATTAAGAGGGAGGTACTGTTAAATACATGATACCAAGTCTCAGTTTACTCAGTCATACCAACCAAATGCTAAACATCTAATTCTACATACAGGTGACCAAATCATTCACAAGACACATAGTATGTCAGTCTTGGTTTGGTACCTTTACCATTTACATTCGGTTCACTCATCTTTAGTTTCCCACTCTGCTTATTCTTTCATACCTTGTTTCTATTTGTTTTAATATATTTCTATGCTTGGTCATCTTGACCAAATTACATGCCATGTAAAAGCTGGGCTGACTCGCCATGTCAACCCCAAGTCCTGTTATGGTGCCATCTTTGACCAATTTCCTGGCAGCCTTTGCAAAAATATGTCCCATCTGGCAGTGCAATTCATCCATTGTAAGTGGTTTTCTCGCTACATTTGCCACTGCTGCTGTTGACTTGTGCTCTACCTTGTAGAGGCCATTTGAGAGTGGGACCTGTCCAATCAGTGTCCCTTTTGTGTCTCAGATCAGATACTTTCTGTCCTTCAATAAGACAGAATAATTGGCTGCATCATAGCATGCTAGGGAAACCAGGGTGAAACCAAGGTTGGGCAGTATAGTATATCCCTCAAGGTGACATATGTCGTTGTTTTCCCATTAGGGATACTGACTTTCATATTTCCTATTCCTATGGCTTAGAAAACTGTTTTGTCTGTGGTGTTGATCATTCATGCTGCGAGCTCTTTGAAGGTGATGAAGTGATGTCAACTCGGCAACATGTGACCTAATATACCTGAGCCATAGACATCAGTTTCCCAACCTGTCTGTGCACTCACTTTCAGCACAAGTTTAATCCCAGTGAACGTAGCTGTAAAGGCAAATTCCTCGCCCTCTGTTGCTACATTTGCTGATGTACTTCCTTTCTTTTCATCTTCCTTCTTTTCCTTTTTCTTTACTTTGGAATGGCAATCTGTTAAATCCGTGTGTCAGTGCTTAGCTAAAGGCTTCCGGAAGGGTTTCTGGAGGGTTCCAAATGGTTTCCAAAGGGGGTTCGTACTCCAAGATGGAAGGACTGAAGGTCACAGGTTCAGGATTGGAATTGGAATGGGGACAGAAAGATGGGAAGTGCCGGGGGTCTTGGAACTGTTCATGGTATAGGGTGGTACGAGGGGTTCGAGGTCGCAGGGACTTGGCTTCAACTTATGTGTTGCGCCCTCCTCAATTGTCTGTCCCTAATTTTGGAAAGTTGGAAAGTTTACTGGAACTTAATCGGAAACTATGATGAAGAATTAAGTCGATATTCATACTGGCAAATAGTCCAGTTGACTGGTGACTTATATACATGTATCTAGTCTTGTATTATCTTTTACCAAGTAAAGACAAGGGGGGAAGAGAGTACAAGGGGCAATATAGAATGAAGAACAAAGGAGTGAGGTATGCGATAATCCTGCGTGTCATCTATCAAAGGAGCGGAACCTTGACTTCAGAATCTTTCGGAGGTTCAGAAACACAGAACCTCAGAATGGTGCATTGGAAATCTGGAAATCGGTTATTCAGACTTTGAGCGATTGGAAAGGTCCCGGAAACAGTGCGGGTGGTTGTGGGGTTTAATGTGGGTCTATTTGGCAGCATGGGCCATAACACAATCTGCCTTCATGTGTCCCTTTTTCCCACATTTCCAACATGTCATGACCACAATACCATGCTCTGACTTACTCAGCAGTACCGACCAACCGATCAACCCTTACCCATATCATCCCTCATGGTGCGCGGTTTTGGCTTGGTACACTCGGTTTATCACCTGGTTCATTATCCTTACCCCACCCTCCTATTCTTTATTATTCTTCCACTCCCTGTCCTTCCCCTTACCCGCTTACCCTCAGGACATTCACTATTCATTGCCACTTACTTGCGGCCCTATTGTTTTATATCTCAGCCACCCCTTATTGTTCTATTCTTTCCCACAATCTCACTCATTTATTATCGGTCATATTTCATTGTCTTACTTTCATATTGTTCTATTCTAGATTGCTGTGGACAATACCTCCACATGGTCTTCATACCTTATTCTTTTCTCCATGTCTTATGCTACCCTTATTCCACATTCCGCATCTCAGCCTATATAAGTAGCAAGTGCATGTACATAGTTCCTCAGTCTGAGTATCAACTAGGTTTACACCTCCCTACTCTCCTCCTTCTGTTCAGAAGTCCCTACTTGGGCCGACACCCTTGGCATCCTCTCGAGTATCTTTTCCATTATAAGTTAGTGGCACACACAGGAGGCAGGGTGCAACACATGAGTAGTTGAAGCCAAGCCACCCTGACTGGCCTGCAGGACTTGGCCAGTTCTGACCATACCATTGGTAGTACCGAGGCCTGACAACCCCTTACTATTCTCTCTTTCCCTGTCCATTCCTTACCCATTCTCCCTTGGAACATTTACTGTTCCTTTATTATTTGGTCACAGCCCTATTGTTTTATCTTCAGCCATTTTCCATTGTTCTATTCTCATCTACTCTCTCATGATCTTATTCTCAGCCATCCTTCATTATTCTATTCTCACTTACATTTCTTATTCTATTTTTTGATCACTGTAGACAATACCTCCACATGATTCATCATACCTTATTGTTCTCCATTCCTTACGCCACCTTGCTTCTTAACCTATATAAGTAGTGGATGTATGTAGATAATTCCCTACTCTGAATATCAACTTGATTCGCATCCCCTCATCTGCCCTTCTCCTGTCTAAAGTCCTTCACTTGGGTTGACACTCTCAGCATCATCCTGGGTCCCCCCTTCATCCAAATCAGTGGCACACATGGAACAGCAGGGCACAATGCATGAGCATGTTAAAGCCTAGCCACCCTGAAACGGTCTGTAGGACTTGACCAACTTCTCGGCCTTACCAAGTCATAACAGGGGAAGTAACTATGCCAAGATTAATCCACACAACCTCCAACCAGTCTTTACAATAGAACAACTTGTATCATCACTCCGAGCCACCTCTCTATACTCTCCAGTCATGCGAGCAGCGATGATCATGGACGTAGAACAACTCCATAAGGACATCCAAGCATCACTCTGAGAAGACCCCACAGCCTCATCCTGAATGGACAACCCCACTGATCGATGGACCACTACCAAGGATGGACTTCTCCTCCTCGATAAAAGAATCTACATCCCCAATCACAGAAACCTCCAACTCCAAGTCCTACAAGACAAGCATGACCACCTAATCTCTGGATACTTCAGGCAGAATCAGACATTAGAACTCATACATAGAGATTATGTCTGGCACGAACTCTGAGATTCCATTAAGTCCTATATTAAATCTTATACAACATGCATGAGGTCTAAACCACAGAGACACCACCCCTATAGACTACTCAAACAACTACCAATTCCCAAATGACCATGGAACTCCATCTCAATGGACTTTATAGAAAAGCTACCCACTTTGGACAGCTATAACACCATCCTCATCATCGTAGACTACCTAACAAAACAGTCTTTCTTCATTCCCACCATTGACACAATCACTGCCCCAACCCTTGCCAAACTCTTCATCCTACACATATTCTCAAAGCATGGGGTGCCATCACACGTCACCTTGGACCAAGGATCTGAGTTTGTCTCCTCGTTCTTCTATTCCCTTGGCAAAGCCCTGGATATGAAGCTTCACTTCACCTTTGGATATCACCCTGAAGGGGATGGACAAACTGAACACATGAACCAAACCCTTGAATAGTACCTCCAAGTGTATTGCAACTACCAGCAAAACAATTGGTCCAAAATATTACCCATTGTTGAATTCATGTACAACAATGCCCCAAACACAACAAGGGAATCTCCCCCTTCTATGCCAATAAGGGCTATCATCCAGACATCACCCTTCACCCTGAACATGACCTTGCCTCCTCTCAGGCACATGACTTTGTAGTCGACTTGGACAATCTGCACCAACAACTCCAAAAGACCATATCTGAAGCTCAGACCTGATACTTGGCATCTACAGATCAATATCGAGCTGTTCCTCCAGATTTTAAAGTAGAAGACAAAGTCCTTGTTAAGTCCAAGAACATCCGAATTACAAGGCCCTCTAAAAAGCTAGCAGAGAAATTGCTAGGTCCCTTCGAAATTATCGCACAAGTAGGAACTGTCTCCTTTACCCTGTCAAGCCTCGAGAATACCGAAAGGTCGGGCAGACAATGGCCAAGTCCTGCAGGCTGGGAGTAGTGGCATTGGCTTCAACATACTCGTGCATTGCACCCTACTTGCCATGCATGCCACCAATTTGCAACAGGCGGGTACTCAGGAGGATGCTGATGATACTGGCCCAAGTAGAGGACTTAACAGAGGAGGAGAAGGTAGAAGGGCCTAAGCCTAGTTGATACCCAGAATGAGGAAATATGTACATGCATGCCCTACTTATATAGGTTTAAGAAGCAACATGTTGAATAAGGAATGTGGGACAATAAGGTATGCAGAGCATGTGGGTATTTGTCACGACTGTGCATCGTGCTTTGACTTACTCGGCAGTACCGACCAACCAACCCCCATTCACATCACTCCACGGCGTACGGTTTCGGTTCGGTACACCCGGTTTATCACCTGGTTCATTACTCTCCTCCCCAACCCCTATTCTTTGTCAACCCTACACTCTCTTCCTTTCCCCCTCACTCGTTTACCCACAGGACATTCACTATTCCCTGCCACTCACTCACGTCCCTATTGTTTTATTCTCGGCCATTCCTCATTGTTCTATTTCTTTCCCACAATCTCACCGCTTATTCTATTATCTTACCCTCTTATTATTCTATTCTAATCGTTGTGGATTATACCTCCACATGGTCTTCATACCTTATTCTTTTTTCCATGTCTTATGCCACCCTTATGCCACATTCCGCCCCTCAGCCTATATAAGTAGTTGATACGTGTACATAGTTCCTCAGTCTGAGTATCAACTAGGCTTACGCCTCCCTACTCTCCTCCTTCTGTTCAGAAGTCCTTACTCAGGCCGACATCCTCGGCATTCGCCTGAGTATCCGTTCTCGTTACAAGTTAGTGGCAAGCACAGGAGGCAGGGTGCAATGCACGAGTACGTTGAAGCCGAGCCACCCTGACCGGCCTGCAGGACTTGGCCGGTTCCGACAGTA